>JASCZI010000420.1:15165-26381 GCA_036250425.1 Stylosanthes scabra
CTCCTCTTGCTGCTTGAAACTTGTTCCAGGACATCGTAAACAACGGTCCCTAAAACGCGCTCCTTTAATGTTGCCACACAGTTAATCTTTCATCTAAATTGTGCTTGCACTTCCCTGAATTTCGCATGCGTATACACGTCTTAAAACTGGGCTTCGATTCCTGATTTGGTTACACAAGGAATGATGGTGTGAGAATCTCCAGCATCTGCTTCCCTCTCTTTTTTGTTCTTTGTCTCCTAAGCAATTGTCGTATTGCTTGGCAAGTTGGATCAATGAACTCTTTCGGGTAATGAATTTGTTCAAGAAGGCGTGCATGCTCTCACTCCTCTATGTACTCCTCATCCCAGCCCAAAAGTTTATGTCAAGATACACAGGAACCCATAGATGACGATCCTCATAGAGTTCTAATAAATGTAAAAAAAATGATATCAAAAAAGAGAAACGGAAATATAAGCATAATGGAAACGATTTGTATAAAACTGAATGATATCAAGTGTGCAATGCAAAAAATGATTAAAAAGAGAAACGAATTTAAATATCAAACAGAAACAGAATTAAATGCCAAATAGAAACGGATTCAGAAAAAGGAAAAGAAAAAGAAACGGATTTTGTGTGAATCCTTACCTGAAAGCCACTTATTACCGCCTAGACCATGCTTAGTAAGAAAAGCTTCCCAATCTCTTTCAAAAATGTCTATTGAAAGAGAGGACCACACGACACGACTCATCTCTTGTTCAATGTCAACGTGTCCCTTGAATCCATTCAATTTTTGGGGAATCTTCTTCATAATGTGCCATATACACCATCTATGGATTGTTGTTGGCATACAGCTTTGAATGGCGATTGGCATCGACGGACATTGATCAGTAATGATTCCCAACGGTTCCTTTCCTCCCATGCAACGAAGCCAGCATTTGAAAAGCCATTTGAATGATTCTGTGTCCTCATTCTTCATTAGAGCACATCCAAGGAGTATGGAATGCCCATGATGATTCACACCAACGAAAGAAGCAAAAGGAAGGTCATACCTGTTTATGATGAAGACATGATAAGAAATACAACAAAAAAGAACTGGGTTTATAAAAGAAACAGAAACGGATTTGGAGGTCATAGAGGAAGGAAAGAGAAATGGATTTATGAAAGAAGTAGAAACAGATTCGAAGGTCAAAAACATCAAGCCGAATCTGCACACCTGTTTTTGTTGTAAGTTGTGTCGAATGAGACAACATCTCCAAAATATTCAAAAGCAGCCCTACACCTTGCATCGGCCCAGAACGCATTCTTAATTCTGTTATCGCCGTCAAGTACAATCTCATAAAAAAAAAAGTTTAGGTTCTGCTCCTTCATCCGGTAGAAGTACTTTCCCAACTCATTTGCATCTTCTTCTTCCGACACATTCCGAACTCCCTCGAGATGTAGTTTCTGACATCTTTTTCAATGAATCCCAACTCATTGTGACCACCAGCAGCATTCACAAGCGATTGATATGTTTGGTTTGGTCTAATACCGGATTGATCATTGTTTTCAATAGTGCAACGAACTTGCATGCTGAGCTCCCTATGCTGAGGTAACATCTGAGCTTGATCAGGACAACAAGGATGTGAATGATGAAGAACAACCTTTGAAATACACCAAAGTCTGATTTTCTTCACTATGTGCACATATCGTGCATGGCAGTTTGCACCACATGTGGGATTCGTCTTCTCAACATACGGTATTTCAGATATCCATTTCCTCTCTCTGTTACATGTGATGAGTTGATTCTTTATTTTCTTGGTTTCCCTACACTTATTGGTGTTCCTTATTTTAGTAGAAAATCCAGCACGTTTAGCATACTCTTTGTAGAAATCAGCAGCTACTTCAAGTGATGGAAAAGTCATTCCAGCCTTTGGAATATACTCCTCATCAACGTCACGGCAAAACTGGAATCCATCACAAAATAGAAATGGATTTTAGAGGCTTAGAAATGGTTTTATATAAGAACAGAGGAACATCTAAAAATTGAACAAAATATTGTGCTTGGCCAAATAAAGAAACGGATTTACAACCCAAACAGAAACGATTTGATATAAAAAACTGAAGGATATGCAAAAATGATTTAAAGCTATGACTCGTAAAAAGAGAAACAGATTCAAATTCCAAAAGAGAAACGGATTTAAATGCCAAACAGAAACGGAAAGGTACAAAACACAAAACCAAAACATCACAACACCGGTGGAAAAGAGAAACAGAATTTAGTGCCAAAGAGAAATGGATGTATATGCCAAACAGAAACTGATATACAACACATTTACGATTGATCATGATTCACATTCGTTCAAACACCCACAACAAAGCCTAATTCACATCACACCAGAAGGATCTGATCAAAAGAATGAACTAATACGCATAATTAAACAACATCACGCTTACAAACGTAAATTAAATTGGTTTCAACTTACATGCACGCTTGATTCTGTGCCATTTGCAGATTCCGAATCGAAGTAATAGCTATGCGCATTCATCCTAAACGAATCGAAAGTAATTCGAACGAATACGCAGAAAAAACGATGGCAATGATGAAGAACGGCAATGACGATAGTGAATAAGAATGAGGATATAGCAGCTTTGAACTTGAGGCAAAAGAATGACACGCAAATTTCACTTTCTGTTACACAATCCTAATTTCGAAAAAACTAACCTAATAAAAAAGGAAGTGGAGCCGGCGCGTGTGAGGAAAGGCTCGATTTAACTTGGTTACTAAAAAAGCTTGGTTGTGTATAATTATTGATTTACAATATACTGAAAATGTTATTTACCAATAATACAAAAGTGATTAATATTTACAGCTGTTTTCCCTTAAAAATTTTACGCCAGGGTATGCATTTTAGTTTGAATACTTGTATCACGTTTTCAATATTGTAATGATTCTCATTCTGTATTGAAATTTAACTTTTTCATTGGCATTTACAATTTTCACTTTTTCAGTAAAAAGGTAGCTTTGTTTCTTTATTATTATTTGTTTTTTGACAGTAAAAAAGTAGTAGTGCACACTGCACTAGTGCCCTCTGTTTTGAAATTTCAATTTTGGGTCAATAGACTCAATAGTCAAAACACACATATTTTTTGTCCTATAAAGGGAATACAGATTGGTCTCATTACCTTAATTCAGTGTAAAAGCCCACGAAAGCCCAAAACGAAAGTGGGCCCTACAAACGCTCCCGAAATTCAAATTCTATAGCTTACGGCGCGAAAATTTAAAGGAAACGGAGTCAGACAGGGTTTCCCAGACAGCAAACCAAAAACAAACCCATGAACCTGTCTCACACCTCTATTTTCGTGCACTACCCTGTTGCTTCACTCACATTTTCCCCTCCCCAATCCCCAACGTAACTCCCATAATATATAATAAGTTAATAACAGCTTCGAGATTCTCATTCTTGTTTCCCTTTCATTCAAATTTCAATTCAATTACACTGTAAAGCGTAAACTATTCTTCTACTCTATTTTTTTTTTTATATTAATAATGTATTTTGATTTGGATATAAATTTTCACACATGAGTTATCACTCGTTGCTTTCAACGAAGATGAAGAAGCCACACTCTCAGCAACATTCCAACCACCAATCACAAGCGAAAACGCTCTTTGAGCTGAAGCACAAGGTAGTTACCGCTCTCAACAAACTTTCCGATCGCGACACGCACCAGATCGCCGTCGACGAACTCGAGAAAACCTTGCGCTCTCTAACCGCCGATTCCATCTCGCCGTTCCTCTCCTGCCTCCTCGACACCGACTCCGACCAGAAGGCCTCCGTACGGAAAGAATGCGTCCGCCTCATGGCCACCGTCGCCGCCGTCCACGGCGATCTCGTTCTCCCGCACCTCCCGAAGATGGTGTCCAGCATCGTGAGGCGGTTGAGGGACGCGGATTCGGTGGTTAGGGACACGTGCGTGGACGCGGTTGGGGTTTTGGCGTCCAAGATTGTTAATGGCTGCGGCGGTGACAGGGCGTTTGTGGCGGTGGTGAGGCCGATATTCGAGGCGTTAGGGGAGCAGAACAAGCACGTGCAGAGCGGCTCCGCGATGTGCCTGGCGAGGATTGTGGATAATACGAGTGATCCTCCGGTGTCGGTTTTGCAGAAGATGCTTGGAAGAACTCTCAAGTTGCTTAAGAATCCACACTTCATGGCGAAGCCTGCACTTATTGAGTTAAATAAGAGCATTATCCAGGTTCAGTTTCTTTTATTTGATTTGATTTTCAGCTGCAATAGTTTTGTTTAGGATAAAAATTGATAGCAATAGAAAATTTCATGAGATACCATGCTATTAGCCTATTTTACTCTTGCATCTCCGTTTGAATTAGATGATAGTGTATATAAGTTAAAGTGATGCATTTCAAATTCAAGTAGGTAATTGTGGTTGGTTACGGTGAAGGTGGATTTTGACACAGACTTTAACTGTAGTTATGAAATTATGTGAGCAATTTAGCAAAACACAAGCTGCTTTTGGGAGAGAGACGGAGAGACTGGGGCAGAAATTGGAATACTGAATTAAGTTTATTATTGTGTTTGGATTGAAATTTACCAAGAGACAGAGATAGAGATTAAATTAAGTTAATAGAGGAAGGGCAAATGTTAGTATTGGAAACTTCAACGTTGAGTGAGGGTATTTGAGTAAAAAAGTTATTAAAATTACAGTCTTCTCAGTTCTCATTTTTTGGAGGTATTGAAAATATTGGAATTCTGGAGAAAGAGATTGAAATTTCAAGTGCTTTCTTCTGGTTAATATTAGTTGCATAGTGTGACTAACTTTGTGTTGTATTTTTAATTCAACTTTTTTATTTCAGGGTGGGGGAGCTCCATCCGAGAATGTGCTGTCCACAGCTATTGCTAGTATCCAAGAGGCCTTAAAGGACAGTGATTGGGCGACGCGCAAAGCGGCTGCCGTGGCGCTAGGAGAGATTGGTCTGAGTGGTGCTTCTTTCTTGGCATGTTTAAGGGCTTCCTGTATTCGTTCTCTTGAGTCATGTAGATTTGACAAGGTCTTTGTCAATATGATATATTGTTATTCAGATAAATTAACGAAAGGAACCACATGTTTGTTTCTTGTGAATTGAAGTATTTGTTTAAATTGTTTCCAGGTAAAACCAGTGAGGGATGCTGTTTTGCAAGCACTGAAGTATTGGAGAATTCTTCCAGGCCCTAATACTCCTGAGCCTTCTGAAACAGGATCCTCCATAAAAGGTCTTCTTTCACTTTTACTAGAAATTTTATATCAGGTAGTAATATTTACTCCATGCCATGAAGATTCAACCAAGTTTTAACGTTGGCTATCTGCTATCGATGGCCTAATACAAGTATACAACCTTCTTTTGTCCAACATTGGGACCAGCTGTATAAAACTTTGCAAAATTACTTAAACATAGGCAGAGTTTATCAGGAAGAATCTTTTTCTTTTTCAGTTCACACTTATGATTGTCAGCCTTCTTTTTATTTATTTTTTCCATGCTTTTGATTTTGATTTCTTCTTGTGTCACGTTGCCACTTATGGTGTCCACAGAAAACACATTCAGAGGTGACTCCGCTGATCTTAGTAGCACAACCGAATCTGGACAGAGAGATCTCAAGGCCCAAAAGGTTAACACAAAATCAACTATGGGAAAAGTTCCTCTGTCTGCTAGAAAAGGAGCTCAAAATTATGCCGGTAATCCTCAGCATCTGAAAGATGATTGGCATGTTGAAATTTCAGTGCCTAGAACTCATTCTATAGTGGAATTCCATAGCCAGAATGAGGACTCTGAGAGTAGTTCTGTCACCAAGCCTTTAGAATCAATTAGTGTAGAAGTTACAAGCATGCGCGACACTGGTTATGAATATGTTCCTATGGATGACAAGCAGGAGTGCTCTTCTGTCTCTAATCTTACCAATGATAACTTCGAGACTAAATTTTTAACTGCTTCTCATGAATGCTTTATAAAGAGTGGATTTCAGAAGCCACTTGCAAGAAGTGAACAGTTTGGTGAAGAAGGAAGTTGTAATGAACAAATGTTCTCTATAAAGTCTCAGAATCCTAGAAGTTCCGGTTCTACAATAACAGAGCAAAATCCCCATGCTTCACATGAATGTTGTTGTGTGCAACTAGCTAATGACATGATTTGTATTCAGAATCAGCTTTCAGATATGGAAATCAAACAGGCAAACATTATGCATCAGTTACAGGTATAACAATTTCTTGAACATAGGTTTTGTTGTTTTCTGTTAACAGCACGGCAACACTTAAGCATTATCAATAAGAGTTGCCTTTTCATGATTCTCTCACTTGGCTATCGATAACATAATCAACATAGAAAATATCCATGTGTTATAATGAGGGAGTATAAAAGCATGTTAGTTCTGTAACTTATGGCAAACCTTTAATTTTAATGCTGGACTCGGGTGTTTCTCATTGTGCATCACATGCCGTATGATATACCTTTAACATAATATGCTTCTAAATCTTTTTCAGATGTTTACAACTGGCATAATGGATGCCCTTTCTACAATCCAATCAAGAATGGTAGGCTTAGAAAACGTAATTGATAGATTAACTCAAGAATCTGTACAAGGAGGAAGACATTCTTATTCAGAAAACTCCAAATTTTTTAGACCAAGTCAGAATACAGCCTCTCCTAGGTTCTCCACATGCACTCCAAGGCCATCTGTAGATATCATTAGCAAGCCGTCTGGCTTGTCATCGAATAAAAAGTCCGAAAGTTGGGAGAAGAAAACATTTTCAAGGAGCCAACCAAGGAACCTTGCCGGAGATACTGCAGATTCATGGAAAAGCTACAAGGCAAAGAATGCAAGGAATTTTGCAGAGAAGGATATGTTGAACAGTTCTGCGAGCGATACACACAACATGATTTCTACTCAAGTGAGAAAGAATGATGGTATCTTTTCCTGTGCTACCAGAGCCAAATCCAGAAGTGGTTGTCCTGTGAGTAATACTAATAACTACTGGAAATGTGTGAAACGGCTTGTGAGTGAAGGGGATCTAAATTCTGCATACATGGAATCTCTGTGCTCTGGTGATGAACTTATTCTCCTTGAGCTTCTGAATAAAACCGGTCCGGTTATAGAGAGTTTATCAGCAAAAACTGTCAACATTCTTCTTAGTACTTTAGCATCATATATTCTTGAAGGAAGATTCTTTAATGTGATAATCCCCTGGTTGCAGCAGGCAAGTATACTTACTATTGTTAATCAGAGTAAAACTTTACACTTGAATTGGTAGTTTAACAGTATGCAGTGTCATGTATTAACTTCAGAGACTTTATGGTATTCTTTCTTATTCTAGGTTGTTGAAATGAGCACTATCCATGGACCAAATTGCATTGCTCTCTCCATTGAAGTCAAGGAACAGCTTATATCTGCAGTTCAGGAAGCCGGGGACTTGAATATTATCAGTCATGCAGAAAGAAGGTGTGCCACTGAACTAGCAATGAAGTTGCATCATATATGGGGTAAGATTAATGAAACTTCATAATCTTTATATTTGGGGGGAAACATGTTCATGCCATCTTCTTTAGCTAGTGTTGGGTTAAATGGGTTTAGTCAATGATTCGTTGCTTGTCATTCTGAAACTAATAACTTTGGGAGTGTGTTCATGATGTTTGGTGGTAATGTATATTGCAAAGATTGTGTTTTCTTTGTTTCAGCAGTATGCGTCATTGGCTACGTTTCATGATATTGATTGTGAATTTGTGAGCTTTTGTGATTATGGGTTGTTTCACTTTTAAAATCAGCATAACTGTCTCGCACTTGCTCATTTTCCATTTATTTATTGTTTAAGAAATAAATGTATTATCATAATATCATCACATTTGTAATAGGAAGTAGGATAAAGAAAGCATGGCCAAGAACTAGTATTACATTGGACATTGGAAATTGGAAATAATCAAATACAAGGTTTGCATTAAGAGTTTAAAACTGATACAAGTTTACCATTAAAATGACTATGGTCTATGGAATGAATAAGAGAAAATTGAAAATACTCTTATAAATTATGCTTACATTATCTTAGATAAGACACGTGAGGAATGAAAATTTGTATGAAAATAAAAAACATACTAAACACAGTTGACTTGTAGTCAAGCAAACATATTATTCATGATCATCATAAAAAGGTAAACTTGACTCCTAGGTAGATATGCTCCTAAATATGGAAATTTGTAAAAGTCTACGAATTAACTTGAAATTTTGATAACATTGATAACATAAATCAAGATGACAAGCATAGAGTTAGGGTTGATGGATGTGATCTTCTTCATGCATGCAAAACTCTCTTGCTATACTCTCCCAGAGCCCATAGTGGAAAGATGTTTCGATATGATGCATAGTTCATCGTACAGTTCTTATAAAACGCTCCTGTGGCATCCTGTAATAGTTTATATATATATTTTGGTGAAAATTATATTGATGAGAGAAACACAATATTATTTACTAAGTGCTAAGAAAATTAATATATGGAAATATTACCGGTTGAGGAAAGTCTCCATCTCCCATTTGTGAATTAATTATTAATTTTATTCCTTTGTGTATGGGTGTAGGATCTATCTCAGCCTTAACCAAAACATCAGTAATTAGCACAATATACATATTTTGCATCTAAGAAAATTCATTCTCTTAGCATATAAAATATAGATTAATGGTTAAATTAGTTCTTAAATTCAATAGATTTTGTCAATCAAATATTAAATCAAAAAATAGGACTTCTTTTTGTTTTTAGTTACCAACCTGCCCTGCGCTAATAGGCGACAACAAAGCCCATGAAGTTTGAACTAGGTTTATGCTGTTGTCTTCTATATTTGTGTACTCCTGTTTGACAAGGAAATTAGCATATAAGGTTAGTATTGAGAAGTGACTAATGATTAGTAGTGTACAACTATTATGTAACAAATTTCTTTATTCTTAGTATTCTATATTTTATTGTACCATATCTTAAATCGATAATAGGAAATTTATATGATTTTGTTTGGTTTGATAATGCTGTTGCTATTAAAAACTTACTAAGCTTTTTAGACTTTCAAAAAATAATTCTAAAAAAACTATAACATAATCGTTTAATAAAACAGTTCAAAATTAGAGTAAAATAAGCAGAAGATACGCATATAGTATTTGATAAATATATTTGATAGATGCTTTATAAAATTATAAAAATTTACCTTTTATTAATATGATTGTATTAATTAATTGAGTGTAAAATTGATTTTTTTTATTATGAATGATAAGTTATATAAATTTTGGATGATAACTTATTGTTGGATATATGAGTTATGAATAATAACTCATATAAACTTTAAATGATAACTTAATTATTGATTTTCTAGTGGTGGTTTCGTAGCATTATTCTTAAAATATAAGATTAATTACTTATTTTATTTTTTGAAGAGTGAGAATTAATTCTAAACAGCTATTATTACGAGTTATCAAAAGCACTCCGATTTTCTAAGAGTTAGGAATAAAAAACTTCTTAACTTTTTTTTAAGCATGAGCATTTACTCAAAAAGTATGACCAAATTCATCCTGTTATTATATCTATCATGCTTTCGACAATACTATTTATTTTTTAATATATCAGTATACAATTTATAGCAAAATGAAAGTCATATAGACCTTGTTTCGGCTTGACAAATAACTTTCACCCCAACCACCATTAGGAGGCTGATTTGACAACAAAAATTGACATGCTTTGCGCAGGGAAGGACTGTTATGGTAGTTCTTTCCAACTGCTTTTAGTGCCTCCACACCAAACCATGTACCATATGTGTAGCAAATAGCCCAACTACCGTACCTATATATGTAAGCGCTTCTAGCTTAAAATTAAACTTAGTTACTGTCATTTCAAAATATATATTATGAAGCGCGTAATGCAAAGAGTTAATAAAACTTAGTTATAATAATTGCTAAGTAAATATAGGAAATGTTTCACATCTTAAAAAGGTTTGATAGCTACAATTTAGTAGTTATAAATAATTATAATTTTTTATTTTAATTTTTGTTTCATTTATTGATTATTATTAAATTAAATGTTATAAATATATAATTATATATATTATTTACGTAAAATTATATATATTAAGTTAAATATGATAATTTTAAATTATGAGTACCTATTATTATTCTTTCACATAAAATATCTCAATAATAACATATAATGAGTTATTTAAAATCTCTATAAAAAAAATTATACCTTATTTAAAAAGTGAGACAAAGCTATTGTAATTTACGTCATTATTAAAAGTGTCGGCTAAAAATATCCTTATTATTGATTCAAGTTTATAAGTACAATCAAGTAGTTATATCCCGTCAATTTATACAAGAATAAGGTGTTCAAATATTTTTTTAATTTTATTATAAACATTTTTTACACCACAGGAATGTACTTTTTTTTTTAATTATAAAAATAACAGAGTTACAAAACTAATATTAAAAAGATTTCAGGGAATTAATAATTAAGTTATCATTTAAAATTAAAAAAAATTATCATCCAAAATTAAAAAATAATATCATCTAAATAAAATTAAAGTGATCACCTACATGATAAATGAGTTATCATCTGTAACTTATTTAGCATCATCATCAAGTGCATTAATTCCCAAATATATTAGTTCTCAAAATTTTCTCTAAAAAAAAAACGATATAGCTGGTATATTATAGCACAAGAAAAATAAAAGAGAAAAATACAATACCATGAACCATCTGTATTTTGTGCATTGTCAATGTAATGGATTGCCTTAGAAATGGAGTGATCTATTTCCTTTCTTCTGTGATTTGGGTATAGCTCTTTAAATATAACCAAACTTTGTATTACTGATGATGTGCACTCCACATACCTATTTCACAATGGAAAATTATAACTAATCAATATTTTTCTAACCAACAAATTAGCCAATAAATCAGAAGAACATTCAAAACGTTAAAAATATAACGTGATTTTTTAGAAATAAAACATCTAAAATCTAAAGAAATAGAATGTTGACTAATGTTGGCTAAATTTTTTTTGGTTACCTAGTATTACTTATAATATATGATCAACTTTTTTTGATAATTAATATATGGTCAACTTAATTTATAAATATGCCAAAATTAAAAGTAAAAAATTATGAGGGTCAAAATTGGCATCAACATAAAATGACAGTAATATATATATATATATATATATATATATATATATATATATATATATATATATATATT
>JASCZI010000421.1:7778-23168 GCA_036250425.1 Stylosanthes scabra
AAATAAATTATATAGACTTAATTACATTATAATTTTTTTGCCGGTAGAGTAATGCAATTAAACCTATATATAATTCATCATGTACGATTAATATATCAAACATAAACAATGATATACACTTTTTTTTACGTAATAATAAACTAACCAGGGCTCCAGCGATGTGTCAGTCGCGATTGAGTCGGTGAAGGTCTTCCTCTTCTTGCGGGGCTTGTCCTGCTTGCACGTCGGCTCCAGCTTCATCAGCCCGTTCGTCCTGAGCACTTTCCCTTGCGGGTCTTCTCGAACGTCCCTTACGAGCCATAGTGTTACTTAAGCTTAGAAAGAAGGGTTTTGGAAAATTTTGCAAAATGAAAGTGACAAGCTTTCCGGGACTGCTGCCTATATATAGGCAAGGCACCAATTCCGGGCCTAGCAGTCCCGGAATTCCTCGAAATTGGTCCTGCCCAATTCCGAGCATGGCAGCCCCGAAATATGTTGAAATTCGTATTGCCCAATTCCGGGCATGGCAACCCCGGAAATGGAACTGAACAAGTTCCGGGCTTGTCAGTCCTGAAATATGTAAAGCGGACCTATAACGGTCAATTCCCTCGGCCGTACTTATTTATGTATATATTATATTTATTTTAATTATTTAAAAAAAAATTCAGATATTTTCTCTTTTAATTTGATAAATAATTCTGAAAGCTACCTTGAAGTAGAGGCCAAACGGAGCATTAATGAAAAAAGTTTTTTACCTTCTCTAAAAGGGCTTTTTGACTCTACTGAATTACATGTTTCTTATAAAGCGGTAAATTACATGTTTTTTTACTATAGTATTGCTATGATTTAGCCTATGGCCAAAGTTGTTATTAGATATGGTAATAATAATAACCTGTTTATGCTAGAGACGAGAATGTTATTAATTAAGCTATAGCTAGATTCCTACTTTACTTCTAAGGCTCCAATGGAATGTTGCACTTTCAATATTCTTTTGCTATTAAAGTAGGGAAGATTAGGAATAACGGTGTGGCCAATACCGTACAACTAAGATTATCTAGTGTTATCTAATTATAAAAGTCGCTTCATTGCGTGATCAAATATAATTAATTATTTTTAAAATTTAAATTAATATATAAAAGTATACGAATAATTATATTTTTAACATATTTTTCACATGAAATCGTTTTTTGTGTTATATAAATTTTATATAAATATTTTTTCTATTTTTGTCTGAAAATCCTTTTTGAATAACAAATATTGAATTTTAAACTTTTAAATCATGCAAATGAATAATTATATTTTTATTATTAAAGAAATACAGCACTATTATTCCACGAATGTTATGTAGTGTTGTTGACACATTTTCAACGATGGTCTAACAATAACACCAGAAGTCCAGAACATTGATTTTAAAAAAATCTGAATGTGAGGTGCAATTTTATTAGTCCTATTCAATTATGCCGAACATTAGAGACATTAATAGGGTGCAATTACCAATTAGAATAAAAAGTTCTGTTTAGGACGGCAATTATCTTATCTTATTTATTACGTTAGCACTTAGTGATACTCTATTAATTTTTTACTGTGCAATTTTATTACTGTAGATTTTTTTTGGACTATTGTTCTTGGTGATACTGTAGAAGTATCTATAGAAAACTTATATTTATTTTGTATTTTTTTCATAAATTTACTTTTGATAAGATTATTAAGTATTAACTAAGATTTTTAGAATATTTGTTAAAAATCGATTTTATGACTATCTTAACTTTAGAGAACTAATAAATATTAGAAAGCCAATATCATCACTTATATTTTAATGAAAAAAATATCAAAACTACCCACGAAAGATTCGAGTGCTGACAAAATTACCCATGAAAAAAAGAAACGAGTTTTCTATCCATGAAAGATGGGTTTTATATGACAAAATTATCCAAACGTCATTAACGGGATATTGATTTTTTATAGTTGTGGGTGACATTTTGGGTAGTTTTGTTATACAATACCCATTTTTTATGGGTAAAAAACTCGTTTCTTTCTTTCAGGATAGTTTTGTCAGTATCTGATTTTTTATAGGTAGTTTTGATATTTTTCTTATTTTGATAATATTGTTTTTTATATATTTAATAAAAAATAGAATAAAAAATATAAAAAATTATGTATGTTAAAAGTTAATTATTAAATAAATTATTATGTATTTGTATATATTTATATTTGTAATCAAATAATCACCGTACAAAGAATCAAATTTATTATAATAAACAAATAATTAAATTTATTTAATGTAATATAATTTCCGCAGATATATTAGTAGATGTGGAAGCTGCGTCAACTTAAAAAAAAAAAGAAAAAAAATAAGGGAGAAAAACTAAAATTATTAAAAAAAAACTCTGACAAAATTATTTATGAGAAAAGAATTTTTATTTATTAAAGATGTATTTGGTTTGTGAAAAGTATCCAAACAATATTAACCGTGGATGTTTAGATAGTTTTGATAAATGAAAATCATCTTAAACGGTTTCCTTCTAGATAATTTTATCATCATCCGGATTTTTTCAAATAGTTTTGGTATTTTTCAAAAAAATAAAAAATAAAAATGAGAAAAGGAAAAAAAAAGAAAGAAAAAGAAGTGTTAGACGTTAAAGAGTTGAGGGAAGCCACACTTAAGAAAACGCCAAAGAAGAAGGAAGGCCTTCTGGGAGAGCATCAGCCTAACACAACGCAATGCAACCCCCATCTCACCCCATCTAACTAACAATGCGTTAAAGCCTTTTCTTTTAGACACAGAAACTCACATTACGCGAAACTTAACTGCTTCCCTTGCTCCTTCTTCTTCTTCTCTCTCAGATCTGTTCCCATAAACCCTAATTTTCCAACCTAACCCCTCAAATCCCATTTTCTCTTTCCAAGATTCTCTCTTTCTTTCTCCTCTTTACCATCCTTCTTCCATATTTCCCTTTTTCCTATCACCTTTATTTCTTCGTCCCTCCATTTTTAATCACTTCTTCTTTTCTTTTCCTTTCTTTATCACTTTCTGTTTGTTTCCCGAGAAAATCACCTCTCTGACACGCTGTACCTTATCTTCTCCGTTTCTTGCTCCATTTCTCCCCGCATTTAGCTGTTTCATGCTACTTTCCCGCTTGATTGGATTTTCCGCCAAACTTGTTAAATTTTCGTGGATTCTATTTTCCCCTCTCTTTTTTCCGGGAAAGTGAGGAATTCTAGATTGCTGAACAACTCGATGATGACGATGTTGTAGTGGAGTGAATGATACCAAAATAAATAATAACGGCGGCACTAGTAGTAATGGATGATAGAGGTGGATCGTTCGTTGCTGTAGGAGGATTTCGCAGGGTATTGATCGAAGCAACACGTGCCATTCAACCTCTGGTAAAAAAAAAAATCGCTCTGAATTCTATCACCAAAAATTTCCCCCGTGATTTTCGCAGATATCTTTCTATATTCTACTTTCGTAACGTTTGATTCCTTTTCTGTTTTTCTTTCTTTTTTTTTTTCCGCCTCTTATTATAGTGATGAATCTTTAAATCGAGATTGATCCCGGATTTTTTACTTGCGTGATGTTTGCGGATATTCAAAATTGCATTGGTGGGTGCATTTACTCATTTATTGCTTTCTTTGGATTGATATTTTCTCTTTTTTATCTTCCCCTGCTGCTAGGGATCTCTGTTCAGCTCAGTTCACTATGAAAGTGAAAGATGCTCCTATTAGAGCTAAAAGATGTTTCACTGTGCTTAATTCATGTATGAATGTTATCTGTTATTGGGTTATCTCGTAGATCTAGCATTCTTGAAGTGCCCCTCTTTTTATATATGTTGGAAAATGAATTTTTCTGTCATCATTTCTTGTGTTGATGTGAGGCTGCGCTCTACTAATTGAGTGTAGAAATAGTCGAAATCTGTAATTGAAGGTAGCTATTATGGTTTGGTAAAGCCAGTGGTTCCAAGTATTGATGAAACTAATGATTTATATTCGAAAATTAGAATTACTATTGATGAAATCAAATAATACAAAAGGGATCAGAGTAGAATCGAATTGAATTTGAACAAAAGCTGATATGAACCGAGGATAACTAGGCAGTAATTAAAATTCATGATTTCTGCCCTTCGGCTGTTTTATATATATTTGTAGTGCAAAAATTTGAAGCTCAATCTTCACTTATGGGCAGTTTTATCTTGTTACAGCTGAGATTGTGACAGGATCAACAGCATGGCTTGGCAGAGGTCTGTCTTGTGTCTGTGCACAGAGGAGAGAGAGTGATGCTCGTCCCTCTTTTGATCTAACTCCAGTCCAGGTATTTTATTATATTTTTTTAACCAATGGCTGATGATATGTTTACTGTACATAGAATTAAGTAAGGAACGTGAGATTTTGTTTCAGTAGACTTTTGTTTATGTCTGATTTATAGCTCACTCTGAATTGTAATGGCATAAGTAATGGGGTTTTTCGTTCAAAATTTTTCTCTGTTTGTTTGTTGTGTTCTAAAGCTTCAGAGATCAAAATTATATGGGCACTCTCTGCCTATTTTTTATTTACGTTTTCCGGCAACACATTCTCAATGCTGAATTTTGTTTGTTAGGAGGAAAGCCTACAGAGGTTGCAGAGTCGTATTGATGTTCCATATGATAGTTCTATTCCTGAGCACCAGGTATTGCTTATAATAATATTTTTCAGGTTATTGCAAGTATGTGACAGTGTCCATGTGGCTTATTTCCATAAGAAATGTAATTTATATTTGCTACTTATGATCTTAGGATGCTCTAAGGGCTTTATGGCATGCGGCATTTCCCGAGGAAGAACTCCATGGCTTGATTTCTGAGCAGTGGAAGGAAATGGGCTGGCAAGGGAAGGATCCATCAACGGATTTTAGGTGGATGTTAAACTGGTGGATTTTGGATTTTTCTGGATACCGTGATTTCTATAACTAGTTTATGATGGCTATTATATGTATTTGATAGGGGTGGTGGTTTCATATCATTGGAGAATTTGCTGTTCTTTGCTAGGAATTTCCCGGTATGAGCTGTTTCTTCTCTCCTTTTCTTTTGCCTCACTCTTTTTGACGTAATAAATTATTTGGAGCATTAAATTTGACTTACATAGGCCAAAACCAATTTTTATATTAAAAAGAAGGCCTGTAGAGGTTAACAAAGCAATCATAATAATAAAATTTATTCAATAAAAGGCCACTTTTGCTTCTAACAACAAAAAAGGACTTCTACCTTTAGATAGAGATTGTGTTGTCTGGCACTGCACTGTTCCTCATGAATTGACCTCCCTATATTAAATAAGTAAATTTTCTATTCTTATCCCTTATCATAAAGCTTCAAATTTTGCATTTTGCAGAAGTCATTTCAGGATCTTTTACGGAAGCAGGAAGGAGATCGATCAGTGTGGGAATACCCATTTGCTGTTGCTGGTGTTAACATCACATTTATGCTTATTCAGATGCTGGATCTTGAAGCAGGTTTGTTAGTTCCCCTATTCTAAGTTAAATTTTTAGGTAAGCGTTCTGCATTTATCTTGTCAAAACGGATGAATGGGGGATGCCTTTATGTACGGGCAGATTTCATAGAGCAATACATAAAGGGCTATATGCTGATAGAGATATTCTTGCTTTATTTTACACTTCTCTTTTACATACTTTAGTATGACAAGTGACAATATACTATTAGTCGTTATTTATTAACTGGATGATATACTGTAATTGTTAGGATTAGGTTTGTACAGTCTCTTATTTTCATTTCCATAAATTCGTATTTCATTTTAGTTGAAAGGATGGACACACGAATCCAATGACATGTGCTAACCTCTTACAGTCCACTTCTTACTTTTAGGCATGAAATAATTTTGTTGGGCCCTTGTTCTTAAAACAAGGTTTCTTTTCCCTGGTACAAGCAATGTAGTCTCAGTACTGTTATCCTAACACGCTGGGAACCTTCTAACGTTTTTAGTTGTATTTCTGTTTTGAGATGCCATATGAAACTGCATCTTTCTATCGTAGTCTTCTGCTTGTAGATTTATGTTGCTCCTTTCCAAGTAACGAGTTCCATTTTACTATGTAGTTATCTGCTAATAAAGTTCTTTGCCTTGACAGTCAAACCAAGGACACTGGTTGGAGCAATATTTCTAAAATTTCTTGCAGGTAACCTTAATTTTCAATCCTGATAATCTATTAAGTTTATGAGTAATGCTATTTTGTATGGAAAGGAACTTCTGTTTGACGAAAGATTCTTTGGATGATTTCCTTCTATCTTAATAACTTCCACTGTTTGCTCTCCCATAATTTAGTACAAAATTGCACTACTGTTAACTTGTGTCTTACCACAAATACTGGTGTTTGGAAGATTATAACTTTAAGTAGATTGTCCTCGCTATATTTGTGTATGATTGTAACTAACTGAATTCAGTTATGCATGCATGACAGAAAATGAATCAGCTTTTGATCTTCTCTATTGTATAACATTCAAGCTGATGGATCATCAATGGCTTTCCATGCGTGCATCATACATGGATTTTAATGTAAGTATTCCTTATCCTCATTTCCATTGATACCATAAGATTGCTATTTACTGATTTCTTCTTACATATATATGTATTACTTAACTATAACAGACAGTAATGAAAGCAACGCGCCGACAGCTGGAGAAAGAGCTTCTGCAGGAAGACCTAACACGGCTAGAAGATGTACCCTCATACAAACTTCTTTCACGATAGATATGAGTGTCTAGTGTCTGAAGTGTACAAGCTTTAGCTAGAAGGTGGTTTTGTACTTGATGTCATGCACTTATGATTTCCATACCTGCCGTTTCAGCCTTTAACCTTCTAACATTTGAGTAGGACTGAGACGAGCTTAAGAATGACATCACCGACGGTCTAGAGGCACCGATAATACTTTTAATATAGTCAGGGGATGATATTCATGGCTGACACACTGCCGGGGGAGCCCGAAATGAAATGTAGGTTTGCTTGGTACCAAAGAGATTAGATTGTAATGGAATTGTGGTTTGTCTATATATTTCCTTGACGTCCATTAGTGGGCAAATGCTGATTGCAGTCTTGTATTACTGGCTGGTGTGCTTAAGTTTGTTACATCTGCCTGCCCTTGTTTGTGAAAGGAATCCATATACTGTTTTGTTTGAGTGATAGAATCAATATCTGAGTTGATTTTTTTTTAAAAAAAAGAACAAACTCATTTTCTCTATAAATTTTTCACATCAATTTGTGGAGGAAAATGCAAAGGAATATCTTGAATATTGTTAAGGTGGTTTTGCTGGTGAAGATACATTGGAGGATGCAAATATGAAAAATAATTTCTTATTGTGCAAGCTTGGAGACGTTTTTCAATAGAATTTTGCTAGGTAATTCAATAAAAATTCAGTCAATATTAGTCAACAACTTAAATTGGATGTTTTATTTCTTTAGGTTTCGGAGATTGAATTTTTGCTGTTTTTTGTTGGTTATCTATACTTTCTCTTTTCGATACTATTTGCACGTTAAATATTCTTTCCAAAGGACTGGTTTGATGACTCAAACTAAGGTTTTTGGGTCGGCATATCGATATCAATTTCCATCTTGCAATAGCATGTTCAGAGTAACACATCAAATTCAGGAATTTAGTGTGACTTTTATCAAACCAGACATTAAACTACGCAGAATACTGAGAGAGTGCCGAGTAGTAGCTTATAGCCCATCTATCCACTTCCTTTTGTTGCATTATATTTGGAGAAATAAATGATATTTGTATGGGATTAATATACACGTCACATATAGCATGTACACTTCTTTTTAGGTATTAAAAATAACGGTAATATTAACTGTACATCTATTTTATCCAATTAAATTCAATTAAGTCATTAACTTCTATATTAAATAAAAAATTATTTCGATCTCAATTAGTATAAAAAATAACACATAAATAATCTTTTATTTGACATCGAAATAATCTTTAATTTGTCATAAAAATAAATAACTTGATTAGACTTGATTGACAAAATAGATATACCCTAGAATTATTGTAAATTGATTTTAATCTTAAGAGAAGATAGTTTCCGAATTAGTGGATGATTTATTAGTCGAAAAATAGCTACACTTGAATTCGAGAACCTAGTAAAATTGGGTGTAATTTTAGTAATTTATATCACTCTTACCCTAGTACGACCAAAAAAAAAAAGAGGAAATTATCATTCAACATTTGAAACAACTTAATTAAGAATGACATGAAGATGGAGTTCTATATATGAATGCTGACTTAATTATTAACAATAAATACATGCATGGCAATCTATCTGTTTCATAGTGATAGTAAAAGATTTAATTTGTGAAGTGATTTTGAGTTTATTAAAAAGAAGTGAAGCATTCTTGGTCTGAAGAATTGGAGTCATCGGAAGGGGAGTGATTGTGTCTACCTTCATATGTTGTTATCACCATTCTACAATCTTCTGAGAGTCTTTCAACCCTCTTCTTCACCCTGCAGTTGCTATGTGTGCACCTGTAATAACTCCTGCAACATAATATAATATAATATAATATAATATAATATAATATGATATACCAATGATTTTCCTATAATTAAATTGTACTACTTATTCTAAGTTCTAACTACATTAACTTTAAGTGCAATTTTGCAATGATGATGAAACAGAAATTAATATGATTGTCTTTCTTAAGTTTTAGGACATACATTGAATACAACTTTGAAGATTATTGACCACTTTGTAAAATATTCAACACTCCCTTCCCATGCACGTTACATACACTTAACGATAATAATAATATGTAATCCTCTTAAGATAAACTCTGATAGATGTGTACCAACTATATATTCTTTCTACCCGTAAACTATTATGTGAGTATTAACTTATTTAGTAGCTTTAAGATCTTCTTTTGATGAAAAATATATTCACGTTAAGTCTCTGAATCATAGAGATCCACGCGTTAAAAATTCCTATTAAAATACAATAATGTTAATGTATAGTGGTTAGATTAAATTTCTAGGTCATGTGCATGCATGATGGTAATCAAAAGGCATGAAATGCTATTGAAAGCTAAGACATTTGGTACTATTACCAGTTTCATGTTGAGAAGTGAGGAATCCTTCACACTTATATATTCTTAAGAGACTATATCCTTAATCGAGACTTGTAATACAAATATGATTGAACAAGTGATTAATTCCTTCTTCCCTTTTAAAATAATTTTCACTTTAATCTTTTTATATCTTAAAAACTTAAGATACTTAGATATAACATAGGTTTAGATACATTATTTTTTTTTAATGTATCAAAAAACTCAAAACAACATATATTTAAAACAGGAAGTGTATTTAAGTTCATGAATAATCCCATAGCAAGCTTGTTTGGTTTGATCATTTAGTCAAAGAGATCGATTAGGGATTAGGGCGTGATTACTTCCACTAAATTATAAAATTTTATTAATTAGATATAAACTTAATTACAGTACGTACTACAAGTCTATATGTGGAACTCTAGGCATGGACACATGCATTTTTTCATATTTGTTGGATATATATGTATGTTAGTCATAGAAATTATACCATTGAAAATTGGATGGTCTTGGAATAAGGTATGCCAAAGGGGACCCTATAATGTATCTTATTGTCAAAAATCTAATAATTACCAACCAATCCAATAAGTCTACTGAGTGATATTATATTAATTCTTTTCCCTCCTCCTCTCCTTAATTATCATCATTATATTTCATCTGAAACTAAGTCTACTAATTTTAGTAACATTCTTTAGTTAGAACGAAAGGTTTGATTACTATAAATTAATAATATATACATTATTATTCAATAACACTAGCTAATATAACATATATCATACATGCATACAAGTCTGATCATAAAAAATTGAAATGAAAAAAGCTGATGATATTTGATGCATGCATTGATGGCTATTAATTTTGTCATGACTGTGACAATTTCGTCATTGATTCACTACCGACACAACAGTACACCTTTTTTTTTTTTTTTTTTTTTAATGAAAAAAGACATTTTACCTTTGTTTCTCCGGGTATAATGCCATTGATGTTGCCAATGTACTCAACAATATTATGCATTTTTCATTTGCATATATATTCACAGATTCTCTTATTCTCCAAAAATAGAAAAATCCTAAGAATGATGGATATGTATGTCTTCCTTTATCAAATTAAAATTAAAAAGGTGCTATATTTTCAAATTAATTTCACATGTGTATGTATATATCAAATAGTATATGTTGTTATTCTTATAACAAATTAGTAAAAGTATTAATTAATCCACTTTTTTGGTTAAAAGAAAGAAGGAAAATTAAAGGTTAAGGTTAAATAAAGTTATTAATGGATAATTAATGAATGAATGAATTACCTTGGATGAAGGCTATTCTTGACAACTTTTTGGCCATATTTCCTCCATTTGTAACCATCATCAAGAACATCCACATCACTTCTTGTTTGGAAACAAAACCTTGGCTCTCTTAGCTTCCTTCTCATTTTCACCTTGTTCTTCTCTGTGCCTGCACTACTCTTCCACCTATCACAACACCACATAACATACATATTTTATTTTATTTATCATTATATATTAATCACCTTATGGTTCTTATTAGAACAGGTTAATTCAGCTTCAATTAATAGAAATTTATAATTACAACAACAATAATAAAGAGAGAATGTGGAGTAGTCAGTGATATGTATGAAACTATACAAAAAGTAGATTCAGCTATCAATGAGCATCAAGACTTATTTCAAGTCAATAACTTCATAATTTCATATTCCATATTGCATATTATTGCTCCGATCCTTCTTCAATTCAAAACCAAAAGATAAAAGTTAATAATAATAATAGTTAGAAACGGCATATTTTCTGCTTAGAAGCCTAATCAATATCTTCCTGATTTGGTATATAGTTATAATTATATTTATTAATCATGATGACATGCACATGCACTCCTATAATATAATAGAGAGAGATAGGATCGGATACCAAGTAATATTGTTGCCTTCACCAGAATTTCCAGTGCAATTTTCATCATTCACAGCCTTCGGATCCGTGCTTCCATCCTTAAAATTTATCATAATAATAAAGAAAAAAATATTTTAAGAAAAATAAAAGGTAGATCATAGGAAAATACCCTAAAATTAAAAAAGAACATAAGAGAAACTAGGTTGAAGATAAAAAAAAAAAAACTTTTATCCTTATATATATGAATATATGAAGAATTTTCCATGGAGTCACTCTCAAAGAAAACTAAAATACCTGCTTCTTGTTTCTCCAATTTTCAGTTGTGACGGTTGCCGTTGCGGCTGTGGTGGCGGCAGCATTTAAGGATTGAGAGAGTTGAGAAGATTGAGATTGTGAAGAATTAGGTGATGACAAGAAGCCAAGGAGGTGGTTTTCTTCAAACTGAACAAAGCTCATTTCATGGATTATGGCTTGTGAAGGTGTGGTTATGTTGTTGGTGAATGGAACTTGATGAAGCTCATAATTATTATTGTGATGAACACCACCTCTCTCTCCTCCTTCCATATTATCCCACTAATTTTTATTATATATTTCAATAAAAGGCTTCTACTTCTTCTTCTTCTCTTTAATTAATCTTCTATTTTCTATATAGATATTATAGAGATATAGCAGCTACCACTTCCTCTTGTGATACATACCTAAAATTCTAGGGTATATAATAGTGATAAGAAATTAATAAGGTTAACCTAGCTAGGGGACTAATTAGGACATAGGGCTTTGTAGTTTGGTCAATTGCTACTATAAGTTTGCCGGTTAAGGTTTCTTGGCAATTATTCCTTCTTGTTTTCTTTAGGGTAGTCTTTTCATCAGGTCTTGTACTACTCTATCTCAATTCTCAAGGAATCTACATCACTTGCTCAAAGAAAAAATTAGAAGGGAAAAAGGAAAATAATAAAGGTGAATATGAAAAATAATTAAAAATTATATTAGGTGTATATTAAATATTAATTATTCGTATAAAATATATATTAAAATATAAAATACACATTAAAAATTATTTAAATAATACATATATTTATATATAGATATTTAGTAGCTAATTTAATGACTAAATTTTAATATATAAATAGTATTAAGAAATAATTAATTATCTAGCAATACAAATATATATCTCATTGGTTTATTTAATAGTGTCAAAAGTTGCTTTTGTACATTATTATGAAAGCAATTTTAATTAATTTCTTGTGAAGAAAAAAATTCTTTTATTTGATTATATAAAATCAAATATGGAGATAATTAAAAAACAATAATTTTGGTTTCTAAGCGCGCAAGCTAAGAGTTTATATATCTAGTTTAAAAATCCACAAGTAACAAAAAATTCATATTTTTTTGATGATTATGAGTAATATAATTTTTAAAAATATAATTATTAAAATATTTTTTGTGGTAACTAATGCAAATTAATTTTCTCCGTGTCAGTGCCACACATACATGAAAAACACGCATATATCTATTGTAGATGATATAGACATTATTATTATTTAATAAGATAGTTTCAAAATGCAATGATTATAATGGAAATAATTCGATTAAGTAGTGGACGTTGGCTCTTTGTAAATTGATGGTTTAGGGTACTTCTTCATTCACACCTAAAGTGAGAGAGACCTTCTCTGCTTATATACTGACAAATAGTGTGCTGACAAAACCATTTCTTATTAGCTTCCTTCATTCAGACCTTAATGTTACTTGGTCACTATGCAATTAATTATATAAACTCTTTCTATGTAGCTAATTAATAACACAGATGACATATAGCTAGCTACCATGGAAGCCTAGACGGAATATTGTTAGACATTAATCCATCCCACAAAAAATTAACTGAATAATAGCATGAATATATACAAAGATTTTAATAAGAGAAAATTCAAGAAACTAACTTTTGGGGTTATATATAATTTAGAATTTAGGATTAAAGGTTTATGATTTAAAATTTAAAAATTACACTATATGTAAGATAATTTAAAAAAATTCAATTAATGTTGGTTAAAATAATTGATTATTTAGCGTTATTCTATTAATAATTGTATTTTTTATGGTATTTCAAACTCTTAATCTGACATGTCAATAAAAACTAATCTACTCAATTTAAAAATTTATCGATGGCCGATGTGTTGCTATATATATAAGACATGATTTGAACTCCAATACTACTTTCGGCCACTAAAACACATTATTTTATGTTATCAATTTGAAATATATTTTTGTAGTATTATTCTAAAACACATAATTATTCCTTGTACTGATGAATACTAAACACAGTATATAGAAGACACTGAGTGGTGGGGGTGTTTCAAAGATTTTCCATCGCTGTCCAAGGAAAATGCATGCGGAAGTTTGGAAGAGAAATGAAAAACAGCCTTCTAAATTAAAAGAAACGCATAATAATGTTGTGATGTATATATATATGTTTCCACTAAGAACTAACTACTACTCACTCACTCCATTTACAAAAAGGAAATTGAAGTAATAAGTCTCTTCTATATTGATCACACCAAGTTGAGTAGTGCTTCAATTCTCCAAATGCTAATAAATTTGGTTTCACAAGTAGTGACTTCATCATCACCATACGGTCTCCATCTGTTCCCTCTTAATTTGAAAAGAATCTCCCACCTCCCTCCACAATAACAACATTCCCATTACTTGTTAGCTATATAGATATCTTTATTTTGAGATCAGACTATAATACAAAATATATTTTTATTTGCTATATATGTAATAACCTTATTGTAATAGCATTATATACACATTTATATACTTCAAATGCAGTAATAATAACTATACTAAAAAAAATCATAAAAAACTAGTAATTAATGAAGATTTTTAACTGACGCTAAATATTAAAGAAAAAAAAACACCTTCATAAGTGCAACAATTTAGCCACCTCTCAAACCGTTGTAAATTATTTAATGATGCTTTTATCGGCAGTCGTATAAAACCTATGATGCATGGACACGGACACGGGACACGACACGACACGCGACACGCTGACACACCAATCTCAATTTCCTATATGACATGGGGACACGGCGTATATATAAAATATAATATATTTTTAACAAAATTATAAAAATATTTTGATATTTTATTCATATTAAAATTTATATTATTATTTTTAAATATTTTTAATATCTATTTTAATTATATAAAGCATTTACAATAACTTTTAGTTTTAAGAAATGGTCATATATGCTATTCTTAAACTTATTTTAAGAATATAAATTAAAAATAAAGTTGGACACGCGGACATGTGATGATATTTTGGAGTGTCAAGTGTGTCCGAAGAGACTTTTTTTGGCTTTTTTTAAGGACACGGATGGACACTTAAGACACGCGTGTCGGACGAGTGTCCGTGAGTGTCGTGTCCAAAACATGTCCGACACGCGGACACGCCAATTCGCCAAAGTGTCCGTGCTTCATAGTCTAAAACCATTGCTAAGTGCATTGACAGCGCTCAAATTAATAAATTAAAATTTTATAAAACTGTCGCTAAAGAATAAATAAATCGTCGCAAAAATACTGTTTTGTTGTAGTATCTACATAGGTTTAAATAACAATGATCAGACATAAAGTGAATATATAATAATTGTTAAAAGAATTAAACTCATTTCAAGCTAAAGAATATATACAAACTATGCACTACCTGATGTGATCTATAGAAACTTATTGAAAATTTTCGATCTTTATGGACTTAAAAATCGGAAACAATTCATAAAGCATCTTCTAAGAAAAAGGTTATGGAAGATGCATTTTCTGAAGTGTTATCTAAACAGTAGTCTCGCATTTTATGCACTAGTGGCTGCCTCAACTTTCTCTTTCACTTTTACTTTCAATTTCAATCTCATTTGTGCTTTTATTATCATTGTTCATCCTTTGTCCCCACGAAATGTATGATATATGAACAATCTTTCGCGTATGATGTAATTGGCCGGTTCAAAACTAAAGAAGATTAATTTGGAAAGGATATGAACTCAAGTATAATACATACATAAAGTCAACAAAAAAAAAATACATACATAAGAATTTATTATATACAAATAATAAAATAATAAATATAAAATATAAAATTAGTCAATAAATTGTAATTCAAATGACATTTATCTCATTTCTCTAGTAGAAATTTTGAATTTAAGTCTCTATCCCAACATATCTTTGGTTAAAAAAAATTAACTAAAATTTTAAATTTATAAATTAATATGCTTTATAGATATATATGATCTTATCCCTCCTTTTTTTTTTCTTATATTTTTTTTTATGTGAGACTGGAACTCGAAATTTTATTTAATAGAGGAGGAGGAAGCGAGTAATGCTATAATAAATATATATATATATATATATATATATATATATATATATATATATATATATATATATAT
>JASCZI010000421.1:23317-35204 GCA_036250425.1 Stylosanthes scabra
TGGATAAAAAGGTAAACTTATCTAATCTAATAATAAATAATAATAGTATGAGGGAAGAAGAAAGAAAAGAGAAAATTAAAGTATTAGGGTGGTATATATACGTAGCCAACAGACACGACACATAAATCATGATTTCTAAATACAAAGTTCAAAAGTGTAATAAATAATATTCCAAAAACAGGGTTACGATTAGAAGCAAGTTGTGTGGGTGAAAGAAAGAGCTGGTGCCTGGTGGAGGCAGCAGGGATAATGCTGCCCTATATATTGGACGTATGTACTATATATATACACTATGCTCATTAACAATAATCTAAATAAATACTGATATATGTCTTTAACATTCTTGTTAATACTAATTTTGTGTGATTCAATTGACAATGTATGTAAATACATTTATTGAAAAAGATTAAGGATCTTAATTGCCATTAACAGTAACAGCAGAAGAAGAAGAAAGTGTTGTTGGGGAAATCTCATAAAAATGCAGTGCTGAATTCCATGCAACAATTATGGCAAATGGATGAGTTTCAAAGACTTCCGAATCCTAATCATGACGGACTGAACCATCATATATTCCGTGGGCCCCATTGTTTTTCTCGAATCCTTTAACCTATCTCCATTAGAAAACTCATCGAGTAGAAGTTAAAAAATTCGAAATTTTACGTGAAATTAAAAAATAAATTAAAATATAAAAATATAAAATCATAGAAGAATTTAAATTATAAAATTATTTGATTTATTATAAATTTCATAAAATTGATTAACTCATTAAAAATCATAATATTGAAAAATTTTAAAAATTTAATTGAGATTCTAGCTGTCTTGTGTGAAAAATTTGATTCATGACTTACTTGTCATAAAAAATAATTTCATATTAATTTTTATGTCATAAATAATAAATAAAAATTCAATTTTTCAATTTTTTTAATATGGTAAAAGAACTGATTTTAGTTCATTTTGCAATCTCACTTATTTAATTAATTAAAATTAAAATAAATTAATATAGTAATTAAATTATTTTTTTATTAATATTATCAAAACTTATAAATTAAAAATGATATAATGTTATAAAATAATTAATATATAAAAAAATAACAATGATACACAATGCAAAATTTTAAAAATAATTGAAAAAAGAATTGAATTAATTTGGATTATTTTTAAAATGATAATAAAGATATTAGTAATTTTTTTTTAAAAGAAATTGTACAATTTTAAAGAAAAATATAAGTTGTGAAATTAAAAAATGATATGTAATTAATATTTATAGAAAATAAAATAAAATAAAATAATTATTTTATTGAAGTTTTATAACATTTATTAATTCTTATATTAATACATTGTAAAAAGTGAGTCCCTCACGCACCTCGATCCTTGAGCAAGGACTATTTATCAATTCACTCCAATGCTCAAATTCGGTTTTCTCTTTCCTTTGTGTCAGAAGAGGAACTCAACATCTCTTGGGTTGGAGTTGCTCTTAACCAATAAAATTATTTAACGTATTTAGAAAAAGAAATTAATATGCACTGCAACTTTTAATTTATATTTTTGTGGTTTTTTAATTTATATTGTTGTACTTAATAAAAATAAGAATAACAACAAAAGTAATTTATTAGGTTTTTTTTTTTTTTTTTTTTTCTAGAAAGAAAACCTACTAAACTTCTTATTATAGATAACGTAATCTATTAGTATGACTACAGATAGTTACCTGAAAGTTAATAATAAAAAGAGCAGTGTTATAACTTATAACTCAGCATAATTTATTATTTTTATCTGTAATTAACAATTGATATTTAGAAATAACGTTAGCTAGATAAAAATGCGTATGCAAAATTATGATTCTGTAATTATTTAAAAGTTTTTCTTTTATCAAGTCAAACTTTTTTAGAATGAACAGTTTCGTAACAAGCTTAAGAAATATGGTGAGAAATATACATATGGAAAATAGCAATTCTGGAGTTAAGTTTCGTCAGATATGAGATAACCAATGCTTTTTTTTTTTTCTCTGTAAAAAAATGGGCTAACATTTATTTCTTTTTCAAAATTATGTTGTGTTTCTCAGTACAATACAGCCATCACCTAAAGCATCTTTTTTCTCTCATGTCTCTTATTTATTGGTTAATTACTAGGCTAAAGAAGTTAGTTCCTTAATTATTGGATTATGAAGATCAACTTCTGCTAGCTTGTTCCTAATAAGGATCAAACTGGGAATAACATGATACTAAAGAAACCAAACAACTACCACTTTTCTACTTTTTAAATGTTTATCAGCTTACACAGGTTTGAAGTTTTCAAAGTCTAATTTAGAAGAGTAAAAGTAGCATAAGAGTGACTAACTTCCTTGCAACGTACAACGACTACCTATTTGAAAATTTCTTCACACTTGTTTCTTTTTTATTGGCTTTTTTGGATACTAATGCTACTGAAGTCCAAATATTGACTGACTTGTAATATTTTGTGATATTTTTATAGTTCAAAGACTTCCACGCTCTTGGAAACTTGATAGCAACTTTGTAGAGACGTAAGTTATTGACTTGATAATTTGTCCCCATTCATTTCCACTTTGCATTATACTTTTCATCGCCTAAATATCCTCTCTAATGCCAAAATTAACACAATATTAGGCAAAAAGGTTTACTATCCATTGAAGCTCATGTTTCCTTCTACTTCAAAAATGCCTATTATCATAATTGTTGTTGTTATTTTTATGCTGAACTCGCACAGAGTCACAGGCCAGGGGATCTTGAAGCAGAACCATGTTCTGTGCCATGACAAAGATAGAAATGCTCTTTCAGCATTTAGGCAGGGAATTGAAGACCCACACAAATCTCTCTCATCTTGGTCCACTGAACAGGATTGCTGCAACTGGCTTGGAGTTGAATGCAACAACATCACAGGTAGAGTCACCATGCTAGAGCTTTCGTCATGTTCAGAGTTTAAATGTTTTCTTGGTGGTGAAATCGACATGGCTTCGTTGTTTGAGCTTGAATTTCTAAATCACTTGTACTTAAGCTTCAATGACTTTACCACCATTCGTTTTCCCCCTCTCCAAACATCTCAAAACTCTTCCTCTCCTACAAATTCATCCAGTCTTGTTTATCTGGACTTAGCATACAATTATAACCTCCACATGGATGATCTTAGATGGCTTTCACATGTCCCTTCTCTAGAATATCTGCGTTTAGATGGTGTATCCATCATCCATGAAACTATTTGGCTTCAGCAGATATCTATGTTCCTCCCTTCATTATTGGAGCTTCATCTGAGTAACTGTTTCCTTGTTGGCACTGGCATCAATCCATCTCTTGGACGGGTCAATTTTACTTCACTTACAGTTCTTGATCTTTCTTACAATTTTCTTGACTCTGAGATATTTGATGAATGGTTTTTTAACCTCAGTAGTAGCACCATTTCTTACATTGACCTAAGCTTCAGTCACTTGCGAGGCCAGATACCCCAAACAATGATGCATTTCCAAAGTTTAGAAACCTTATTTTTGGAATCTAACAATCTAAATGGACCGATTCCAGAATGGATGGGACGATTCAAGCATTTAGACCGTCTTGATCTATAAAACAATTCATTTTCTGGTCCCATCCCTGCAGCCTTAGGAAACCTATCATCACTGACACTATTAGCTGTTGGCAAAAACCAACTGAGTGGAAGTCTTCCAAGAGAATTTTGGAAACTATCCACACTAGAGTATCTCTCAATTGGGTACAATTCCTTTTCGGGAAACTTGTCTGAGCAGAACTTCAATGGACTTCCAAATTTACAAATCTTGATGGTTGAAGCAACTGCTTTTAATTTTCAATTTGGGGTAAGCTGGAAGCCCCCTTTCCAGCTTCAGGAACTTAGGATGCCAAACTGCAAAATTGGTCCCAAGTTTCCTTCATGGCTACATACACAAGCATCACTATTCTATTTAGACATGTCAAGTTCAGGATTGTCATTCTATGCTAATCAAGATTTTTGGCTATTTGTTCAAGGAGTTAACTCTGCCAACTTTTACAACAATTCAATCACTGGAGAGATTTCTGCCTCACAATGGATTCTAAATGGTGCAATTAATTTGAAGGTCAATAATCTCACAGGAGAATTGCCAAGATTATCTCCTCATGTGTTATTCTTCAGCATCGCCGACAACAACTTATCAGGACCTATCTCTCCCAACTTGTGTGATAACATGGTGAATGAATCAGAATTAATTCATTTGGATCTCTCAAATAATACATTTTCTGGAGAATTTCCTGATTGTTGGAGTCTTTTCAAATCTTTGAGTCATTTGAGTTTGGGGGGAAATAAGCTAACTGGTAAAATTCCAGACTCTATTGGTTCATTGACAGAACTCCAAACTTTAAGGCTTCATAACAACAATCTCTCTGGGAATGTGCCTCCTTCACTTAAAAACTGCACACAGTTGTGGTTCCTTGATCTGGGGTACAATGAGTTTTCAGGAAATATTCCAACTTGGATCACCCAATTGAATATGATCCTTCTGTTGCGATCAAACAAATTCAGTGGCAGTATTCCATTGCAAATCTGTGAACTGTCTAGTCTTATTGTGTTGGACCTTGCAGATTTTCTGGTCCAATACCAAAGTGCTTGAATATGACAAAGATGGTTAACCCTATTGATGCCTCCTTCTCGGAACCAGACTTCAATAAGGAGTATGCTTCATACTTACCAGAAACCTACACTGAGGACCTAGATTTGCTTCTGAAAGGCCATAAACTATCCTACAGAAGTATATTTTGCTTTTGCGCATCATTGATCTCTCGAGCAACGAGCTTTCAGGATCGATCCCTTCGGAGTTATTTAGTCTCTTTTCTTTGCAGGCATTGAACTTGTCCCATAATCATTTGAAGGGAGTGATACCAAGTGACATTGGACACATGAGGTTTTTGGAATCTTTAGACCTTTCAAACAACCAATTGTCCGGCGAAATTCCTCAAAGCTTGTCGAATTTGTCTTTCCTGGGATATCTGAACTTGTCATACAATGATTCCAAGGGAATGATTCCACTGAGCACCCAACTTCAGAGCTTTGATTTATCTAGTTACATGGGAAATCCAGAGCTTTGTGGAGCTCCCCTTCTGAAGAACTGCACACAAGAGAAAGACCACAATGACTCCCAACAGAACGAAGACAGAGATAGTGATGAGTTCAGAACCTCTTTCCTCATTGGCATGGGAGTTGGCTTTGCTTCTGGTTTCTGGGTAGTTTGCAGCACCATTTTCTTCATCCGGAGATGCAGGCATGCTTATTTTCGGATGCTTGATAACCTTTATGTCTTTGTTGTGTTAAAAATGAACCGCATTCTGTAAAAGGTAAAAACAAGTTGCATTACTAGCAATCTGGGAAGGCTTGTTTTGTTTAGGTATGAATCCTAAACTCTGACGTAATAATTACTTTCTGTGTTTCCTAAGTAAGACATTTAGTCATTTTGTGTGTGTCACATTTAATATCTCAGTACAATAATCCCATTCTCATGCATTAATCTCTAGGATTCTTAGGATCATAAAGTGTCCAAAAGGTGTTGTAAAAGTAATAATCATATGAATATAGCAACGTCTGATGATTGTCCTTGAACATTTCAAATTTATGTTAAATGTATATAGTGCAAAACTAGGTTCTGGTTTCTATGTATTTTAGATGACAATTTGAACCGGATTCAAGCTCCTGCATCAGAAGACGGTTTAAACATTGGTGGGGCATCTTCATTTTGCTGACTATATCGTATTCAGTCTTTTACTCTTTGTATATAAAAAATTTAAACAAGTTTTCAGTAAATTCATACCAAAAAAAAAAAGGTTATATATGTATCGATGTCACATAATAAGATTTTATCAAGGATTATGAATTTACTAATAGGTAACTGTAAAAATATTATATATATAGACATTTTACCGTATTTTAAGGGTAATGCTGCATGTATACACTTTTATATATCTCATAGAATAATTCATATTTAAAATAATAAATTTAAATAAATAGTAAAATGAAAATTGTTACATTATCAATGTATTGATATATATTTTTTTTTTACTTAACGAAAATACAATCCATTTTTAAACTCGTGATTTTTTCACAAAACAACAAAGGAAAAGAAAAGGGAGAAAATGAAAGAAAAAAAAGATACTAGTGAGGAATGAAGGTTTGACAAAGCAGTTATGGTTGTTAGTTGTTACCTTATCCCCTTCACTTCAGCTTCAGTTGAGTTCAGCACAACACAAAAATGCTCCTCTCTTTACACCTCCCTTCACCGTCCCCTCCTTCTTCTTCTTCTTCTTACACTCCTTCTAGAACCTTCCACAACCAGCCCCACTACATCAAGTTCCGTACATCTTACCGCCAAAATCTCCGTTACCTCCAACACCTTACCGTTATCCCGCCCGACGCCCTTCCTGACTCAGACACCATTCACCGCATCTTCGCCACCATCAACCTCCTCAAATCTCACTCCCTCTCTGACTCCGATATCCCCCGCATCGCCGCCTCTGCCCCCTCCCTCTTCTCCCCCTCCTCCGCCGCCTACTCCCCCGATAACATCTCCGCCGTGTTCCACTTCCTCGCCGCCGACGTATCCGCCTCCTCCTCCGAGTCCCGCGGCCTCGTCCTCCGCTGTCCTCACCTCCTCCTCTCCCCGCACCCCGACCTCTGCCTCCGCCCAACGCTCCATTTCCTCCGCGACGAGATCGGGCTAACCGGTCTGAACCGGCCGACGAACCGGAACGCGCATCTGCTGAACACGCGCGTGGAGGATCTGCGCGTGAGGGTGGAGTTCTTGACGGAGGAGGTTGGGTTTGAGTACGAGGAGGCGATTAGGGCGTTAGGACGGTTACCGGCGATATTCGGTTACGGTTTGGAGAGTAATTTGAGGCCGAAATTTGAGTATTTGGTTGGTGAGATGGGTAGGGATGTTGAAGAGCTTAAAAAGTTTCCACAGTTCTTTGGGTTTAGCTTGCATAAGAGAATTGTGCCAAGGCACTTGCATTTGAAGCAAAGGGGTGTTGTTGATGTTCCCTTGAATAAGATGCTTATGTGGCGTGATGATAGATTCTATGCAAAATGGAAATGATACGAGTATATTCATCACTCGTATATGTTGTTAATATTCATGTATAGGATCATGGTATTTCTATTGCCTTAGTTTTGATTTCGGCATTTGAGCATTTCTGATGTTTTGTTTTTTTCATGCCATCACCGACTTGATATTTGAAGAAGAAATTCGAATCCTCACACTTGTTTTAACAGACAAATAAACTGAACATTTGATCAACCCAATTGACTGGCATTTCCTGTGTTAGATTGATTATACAACTACCAGTTTCTCAAACAAATTATTACTATGTAAAATAGAAAACACCCTCATTGGCATTATAAGATTATGCTAAAATAATCAAAATGCTTCTTAGGGTTGCAGTCTTTAAATTTGTCCCAAAATAACTTTGAAGGAGTGATACCTAGTAATATTGGACACATGAGGTTTTTGGAATCTTTGGACCTTTCAAGAAACCTACTTTCTGGTGAAATTCCTCAAAGCTTGTCAAATTTATCATTCCTGAGTCAGTTGAACTTGTCATACAATGATTTCAAGGGAAGGATTCAATTGGGAACCCAACTTCAAAGCTTTGATGCATCTAGTTACATTGGGAATCCATAACTTTGTGGAGCTCCTCTTCCCGACAGCTGCACAGGAGAAACAGCATAATGATAAGCCTATATGGATGCAACACAAAGAAAGTGATTTTCTTTCAACATTGGCATAGGAGTAGGTTTTGCTTTTGGTTTTTGGGGAGTTTGTGCCACCCTTTTCACTGTAAGGACATGGAGGCATGCTTATTTTGGTATCTTGATGACCTTTATGTCTTTGTAAGGCTAAAGATGAATCGCTTCCTCTGAAAACAAACAAGTTTAGAATAATGCTTTGTTTTGTACTTAAATTTTATGTCTGCTTCATTATCTACAAGTTTGTTTTGTGCATAGTTTTATAATTCCGGATTTAAAATAAACCATTAAGCATGTCATCAATAATGGTACCTGGTTAAGAATAGGTCTTATAATATTTTATTAAAAATTTGTATCATCTGACAGTTTGGCCGAGTGGTCTAAGGCGCCAGATTTAGGCTCTGGTCCGAAAGGGCGTGGGTTCAAATCCCACAGCTGTCACTATGTTTTGCTTTTTGTTAACAGAACTCATCCTTTCAAGTCTCTGAGCTTTCTCGAGTTGAACATAACGGGTAAAAAGCCGATCGAAAAGAGCAATTGCATCTTCATACAATTCATTATTTCCATAGGCCCTAATAATAGCAGTCCATGTCATTGAACCTTTAACAGGGACATCATCAAAATCCAACTTTGCCCTATTAACCTCTCCAAAAGTCCCATACATATTGATAAGTTCTGCAGAAACAAAAGGGACTGTCCAAGAATCTCTTTTCCATGCTTCACAAGTTTTAGCTCACCACAAACACTCAGCATCCTTGCTATTGCAACTGAGTCAGGCCTATGCTTTGATGATTGCATTAACCTAATCACATCAAGTGCTTCATGATGATATCCATTTTCTACATATGAATCAACCATGGCAGTCCATGAAATAACTGCCCTTTTCTCCATAGTGTCAAATAGTCTTTTGGAATATTCAATCACACCGCACTTGGAGTACATTACCATCAAGGAATTAGTTATGGAAGCTTTTGGCAAAAACCAATGCTTCAAAGCATAAGCATGAACCTCCTTCCCTTGTTTCAAGGCTCTCAACTGAGCACATACTGGAAGAACAGTAGCAACTGTCACAACATCAGGCCTGAACCCTTCTTGCTGCATCCAAATAGTCAACTTCAGCGCCTGCTCCAACCTACCATTCCAAGCATAACCCGGCATTAAAGCTGTCCAACAAACCGAATTCCTCTCCGCCGAGCTATAAAAAACTCGCCTAGCTGAACTCATATCCCCACACTTGCAATACATATCAATCAAGGCAGACTGAATAGGCACTCGCCTATAATACTCCTTCGTCTTCACCACATAAGCATGAAGCTCCTTGCCCAACCGCTGCTCAGAAACTTCCCCTATTGCAGAAAGAAGCGACATCACCACAACCGAATTCACCTCCACTCCTTCCTCCACCATCCACCTCACATACTCCAATGCCTCCCTCTGCAGCCTATTCTGCACAAAACCTGCCACCATCGCGCCCCAAACCACAACATCCCTGTTGGGAATTTCGTCAAACACGCGGCACGCAAGATTGATCTTCCCACACTTGAAGTACAAATCAATCAAACTTGTCCTAATAATCGAACTATCAACGAAACCATTCTTCATCAACGAGCCCCTGTAAAAGCGCAGGCGCACCGGTGAAACTCTTGATCACAGTGGTGAAGGTATAAACATTCAACACCCAATGCCCTCGTCTCGGTATTAATCATCAATCATCAATCACTATATATCTATTTTATATATATAAAAGTTGATACATAGATATAAAGAGATTAACGACTCATCTATTATATTATTGCCAACTAAACTTTTTTTCTCACTTTTCAATTTTTATAGAATTTTGAATTTTTTTTAAAAAAAATAAAACTCTCCTCATTCAATAGCATCCACAACTACATCCAATACAACATCCACTACCACAAACATTATCTTCTAACTAATGTTAATAATGAATTTATAACCTACACTAGTATTATCTTTTAATTAACGAATGAATAATTTAATATTCTCTATTTATATCATATAAAAATTAATATACAAATTTTAAAATAAATATATACTAAATAGATAATAATGAACATATATTATATTATTTTTTTATAATCATGTCAAGTTAGTAATTATATTTAGCTGTTAAGCTTTTTTCTCATTTTGAATTTTTATAGAATTTTGATTTTTTTTTTTTAAAAAAAACTAAAACTCTCCTCATTCAATAGCATCCACTACCACATTCACTATCACTAAAATTATCTTCTAACTAATGTTAATAATGAATTTATAACCTATACTAATATTATCTTTTAATTAATGAATGAATAAGTTAATATCATCTATTTATATCATATAAAAATTGATACACAAATTTTAAAATAAATATATACTAAATAAATAGTAATGAACATATATTATATTATTTTTTATAATCGTGTCATGTTAGTAATTATATTTAGATGTTAATTTTATAATTTTCAATATAAAAAAATAATTCAAAATTTTCAAATTAGTTTAAGTTATATGATACCAACTCTCCGCACAATTATATATTGTTATTTAACTTTTTGTGATGTTGCAGCATGAGCAATTTAACTTACATTGCAATTCTTAAGAAACAATCTGTTTAAGTTAAATATAATTAACAATTATAATACATAATTTAGTAACGATCATGTTTGCTATTGTTTTTTCATTATTCATAATCGGTCAAATAAATTGCTAAAAAGATTTTCAAATACTATTAACTTCTAACTTGATATATATTATCATCTACCATCTACCATGATTAATAAGTTAAAGTTCATTTATAATTTTATACTATATTTTTTATACACTATTTGGCCGATTTAATTTTTTATTTATTATGTTGCATGCGATACTATTTCTTTATTTGTTAATCTCTCGTACCAATTGCTCAATACTACTTTTTCAATCTAATTTAAATTTGACCTAATATTTTTTTACTTGGTACATTCAAATATATTATTATGATTATAAAGTTATTTCATAATTTTATATTACATTTTTTGTGTTTTCATTGGCATTTTTTTTCTAATTTTTTTTAATTATTTTCAAACTAAAAAACATTATATAAAAACATAAAGTATGCCAACAAAAGCAAATATAATTTTTTTTCCTTCAAAATATAGCTTTATACAACTTTAATATAAAAATCTATATTTAAAAAAAATAATTTAAATTTCAAATTAATTTGAGTTATATGATATCAACTCTCCACACAATTAGATTTTGCTATTTAACTTTTTGTAATGTTTTAACATGAGCAATTTAACCTACATCGCAATTCCTAAAAAATAATCTGTTTAAATTAAATATAATTAATAATTATAATACATAATTTAATAATTATTCATATATAAATGAAATAAATATAAACCGTTACAAATATTAATTTTAAATAACATTAAGAACAAACCTAAACAAACAAGCCTCCATATATTTTCTTTACTTGTATGTTGTATTAATCTTTTCATCTCCTTCGATAATACTTAACGCAGCACACATTCTCATTCCGCTCTCATTCTAAATTTTTGCGCATCTATTTTTAGATTGTGCACCCAATTACTCTAAACATGTTGCCGCAAACACGACACTCTTATCCATAGAAAGTCCACAACATGTTAAATTATTATTTTTCCAAATTTCCAATTACTCTATACATGCCACTTATATGGCACTCTTACCCATAATAACTCTGCAATATCTTACCTTATCATTTTTCAATCCTGATTTAGTGTAGGTTTTTAAGTTTTTACACCTTTATTTTTTAATTTAGAAGAATATCTTTTCGTGCTAATATTAAAGTTGAATTAACTAGATCAATATTAACAAGTTTTGAATAAATATCAACCAAAACAGTTAATTAAATATAAATGGCTAACTTTTATTATATTTTGTTATACTCATTTTAACAAGTTCTATGTCATGGTTTTAAATTTTTTACAATTATAAAATTTATTGTTCTCATATTAAAAAAAAATATTATTTGTTCTTAAAAAATTGAATGACAGTGATTAAAACATAAGAATATTGACTTTTGTTATGTTGTGTATTTTGAATCGTGGTTATGATTTTGATACAAATATATATATATATATATATATATATATATATATATATATATATATATATATAAAAAAATATATAT
>JASCZI010000422.1:6192-24602 GCA_036250425.1 Stylosanthes scabra
ATGCACGTATATATAATATTTTAAATAAAAAACTCGAGATTTAAATATTGCATGCACATATAATATGCAATGTATTTAACTCTCACTCTCTCCCTCTAAAAACCAAAACAATGAAGAAAAATGACATGGAGTATCACGGATTTTGGGCTCTTATAATGAGCAAAATTCGTGGAAGGCTAGAGTGGTTTACATGCTGGTAGTTTTGTGAAGAAACCATGGGAGGCTTGAGGGTTTTTCATGCAAGTTGGTTTGTTCAAAAACAATGGGAGGGATGCCACGGTTTTCTTTGTTTTGAGCTGAAATGTTCAAGATCCGTGGGAGGGGTTCCACGGTTTTCACTAATCAGCTATAGCCTCCCACGGATTTCATGTAACATGCAATTGGCGCAATCGAATCAAATTATGGGAAAGGATGTAATCGAATAAATTTTGATGGCACATGCATTAGTTGGGTAACTTGCCCTTCTTTTTATTATGTCCTTTTGATAAATTAATTTTTCAATGACAATTGTGCTATGTTTATTTCATATTAAAATATATTACAGTATGCACATATTATTAGAATAAAAAATTAATTTGTTAATGTGTTTTCTTAAAATGACATGTATCATTTATTTTTTTCTTATTTGTTTTTTATTCCTACAAATTGAAAATTTTATAAAATATATAAAGAAATAAACAAAGAACACGTTGTACAAAAAGAATATTTTAAGACCAAAAAAATATTTTAAATTTCAACTAAATAAATATACTTAAAGAAATTATATTTTTATACTATTAAATACCCATGGGCCAAATATTAAATACCTCATGTTTTGATGTTTATCCACAAATCAGCCCACCCAACACTCCTCTACAGGCCAAACAAGGACCACTAACATGATGAGCCATCCACAAGTCGGCTATGCACCATGACATTCCCAGCCCAACATGGATCTGATTCTCTCTGTTTCTTCCATGGGCGCCATATAATCCAACCCAACACGCGTCACTTTTCCATTGGTACAGGGAATCTCTGTATCTCTATCCCATCAGCCCTCTATACTAGAGGAAAAACCTTTGTTTAATCAAAGAAATTTATTGATAAAAGAAGATAACTAATTTAATAGTTGATTTTTTATATATACTTATCAATAACATATACAATAGTTTAATTATTCTATTAATCTCTATTTTTTATTATGTATCATATTAGATTTTGCAATTAATATTTTATCATAACAAATGGAATATTCATTATATAAAATAATATATTTTTATTGTATCTAATATTTTTATCATGATAAAAATTTAATTGTAAAATCTAAAATAATAAGGTCCTAATTAAAAATATATATAAAAATTAGGAAAAAAAATTAAATAATAAAAAAAATGTTATTTACCAATACTCAATTTTTTGAAATTATTTTTCAAAATCCATTTTCTTACCCAATACCGCCTTAAGTCGGTAATGGACTAATTGACGTTGAAAAAATTGAATCAGTACCGGCCTAAGGCAATATTGATATGTACCTTAGGGTGATACTGGGTTTATATCAATATCGCCCTATGAGGGACCGATGCTAAGTGTATTTCAATACCGGTTTGGAGATTGATAATCTAGCATATTGGTTTCAGGCAGTTACTGCGAAAAATAGACTAGAATACCAGCCTTCTTGGCTCAACGAGGACAAGCATGGTTGGATTACCTTCGATACATAGGAGGCTATTGTAGGATAGGTTCATGGAGCTTTGTGCAGAGGTTCATCATGTCGGAGGTTCTAGTGGCTTTCGACCGTTTGTTCCGCCAACGGTCCCCTCTCCAATTAATGTTGCCCCACCAGATGCGTAGCCATGGCGGATTACAACTCTGCGGATGACTCGGACTATGACGAGGACTCATCATGTCATAGCACTCCTTCTGTTGGAGGTCCTCGACTAGTCCTTACTGCACCGCTACCCATTCCTAATTTTAGCGAGGTATGAAGTTTTTTTCAGGAACTGGATCTTGATACCAGGCATGCGGATGATCCGACGATAGAGTATGTTGCTGCTGAGTACAACATGGATGGGGGAGTTGAGTTCAGAATGGAGCACAGAATGCAAAATCGACAGGCAATACTCTTGTCAGTGAAGAACTATGACATACAAAGGAATGCCGAGTACAAGGTTATTGAGTCTAATCGATTGAAGTACCACTGTCGATGTAAGTAGGGGTGAAATCGGTCCGGTTTGGTTCGGTTTTGGACAAAAAACTAACCAAACCACACTCTCTGGTTGCCACAGTATGTAGACTTATCGGTTGGGCTGTTTGTTTAACAACCGAACCAGAAGTGGTTTGGTTCGGTCAGTTTTTTGATTTTTAAATTTCATCTAGAATCAGAATCATTCCCCGTTAAATATGATGTCCATGCATTCGAAAAAACTAATAATCCAACATACACAAAGTAAATTATATTCAAATCCCATACAACTTAACAATAAACACCAACTAAAATAGTTGTTTACTAGCTCCATCAATGACAATCTAAACCAAACAATAAAGCAACAAAGAAACACAAGTTCACAACTAAATAACAACAAAGAAGACATATCCACTATGATAAATCTGAATCCACATCAGAATCTTCATCCTACTTGTAAATGGAGTTGAAGAAGACATATCCACTATGATAAATCTGAATCCACATCAGAATCTTCATCCCGCCCTTCCGTTGAAGAATGCACTACCAATTCAACATTTTGACCTCCAACTTCAGGTGTGCTTGCAGTTGCTGGCTGCATATTATACAATAATATAAAATTAGCATGAATGTACAATTAAAAAGTAAGAAACAACAACAAACATTATAACTTTATATAATATTACAAACAACCAGAACTTGATTATGTAATATTATAATCAAGTGCCAATTTAGTCAACAAATCAATATACAAGAGCATGAAGCCAACAGAAACAATAATTTTTCTAAATAATAAACATAAATCAACAGAAACAGAAGCCAACAGAAACAACAATTTTTCTAAATAATAAACATAAATAAATAGAAATAGAAATCAACTTGTGATAAACACAAATCAATGAAGAAAAAATTAGAATATACAACAACAGAAATTAACTTAGTTTTTCTAAACCCTAAACATAAATCAACAGAAACAATAATTTAATTTTTTTAAATAACAGAAAAAATTATAACAATAAGAAACCCTAATTTAATTGCTAACCTTTGAAGAAGGAATGGTGTGCAACGGTCCAGCGGCGGTACTCGGAGGAGACAGAGGTTGTGCAGCGGGAGGTACTCGGCGGAGACAAGGGCTGTGCAGCGGCGGTACTCAGCAGAGACAGGGGCTTCGACGGCACTTAGTGGAGAGAAGGGCTTCGGCGGCAGCACTTGTTGGAGACGGCCTTCACCGGCGGAGACAAGGGCTTAACAGGCGGCACACGGTAGCGGCGTGGCAGGTTAGTGGTTGGCGAACGGAGCGAAGAGTGGAGAGAAGGGGAGGCTTTGCACACGGCGTGAGAAGAGGAGTCGGAGGCTAGGGTGGTGGGCGACAGTGCGATGGTTCACGGCGATGATCAAAAGGCCAGGGCGACGGCTAGGGTTTTCCTCATTGAGAACCTTGATTGAGTCTGAGAGTAAGAGTGTGTGAGACTTGAGAGAATGAGAGGGAAAACGGCAGAAGAGAGAGTGTGAGTCTTGTGAGTGTCATGATTCATGAGGGATTTGCTTTTATACATAGGGTAAGGGGTGAAGATGTAAAATAACTTGTATTTTATTAATATTTTCGGTTCGGTTCGGTCGGTTATTTATGAAGAGAATCGATAATCGAGAATCAAACCGAACCGATTGGTAAAATCGGTTAAAAACCAAAAAATACCGAAAATTTCGATTTTCCAATCGTTTGTTGTAAATTTTGGTTCGTTTTGCAGTAATTTTCGGTTTGGTTCGAAATCTTTCACCCCCTAGATGTAAGCATCACACAGCCGGATGTCTGTGGATGATTCAAATTGCTTTACAACAGAACTTGGGATACTGGTATGCGCGTCTTATATGTCTTTTTTGATTAATCTGCCAGTTGTAATTTATTCTTCCACTTCCATAACCACTTTTGTCTGACTTGTCTGGAAACAGCCAGCAGCCAATCCTTAGCATGATGTAGCATCTGGCATACTGCCTGAGTACCTCCGTCGGTGCATCTGCAGGAGTATGCCGCACACGATGTCTGAGCCATGTCGTCTTTATGGTAGCATACTGGTTCTTCCCACCTCCTCTCAATGGAGGTCTCGCACCTAACAAATCCTCGACCATGCCCCACATCGGTCTGCCGTACCACTACTGAAAATCTCTGAAGCAACCGCCAACAGGATCGCCATCGGTGCGGAGACCAAGGTGGTATGCGACATCCTGTAATGTGATGGTGGCCTCTCCAAACGGCAAATGAAAAGTATGAGTCTCAGGCCACCAACGCTTAACAAATGAAAAAAGTAGCGGACCATCGATGTCGAAGTCCCTCAGCATCAACGGACCCTCAAAACTGGCCTCCCGTACGTACGACAGAATCGTCGGCGGAGGGGCCACGATAAGGTTACCGCGACGCAGCTCCAGTAGGCATGGAACCTATAATATTCACGTAACAAAAATTTAAAACTCTATATCACAAATTATAAAGGATTTAAATTCCACTTATATTAAATTTAAACACTAAGCATGACTGATAACACTGTTCATGTTACTAATTACTTAAATAGGTTTAAAATTATACCCTAAACAAAAATTTCTATCGGTAAAAAATTTAAAATTATACCCTTAAATATTGAAGTACCATTACCATTAACAATAATGCTACATATACACCTATTTTTACCAACCAAGTCTCAACCAAGTCTTTTTTTCCCACTCTTACCTAGTTACACGCGCTCTGCCAAAATTTGAAACGCGAAAATGCGTGCTTCCTCTTTCTCATCTGTAACTCCTCCTACTCATCCTCCTCTTCCTCCTTCTTCTTCCTACTACTGTGTCACCATCACTGTTGCCGCTGCCGTCGTTGTTGTCGTCGCTGCCGCCGCCATCGTCACTACCGCCAATATCGTCGTAATCTTCTTCTTCTTCCTCCTCTTTCATTTTCTCTTCTTCCTCATCCTCCTCCTCCTCCTCCACTATTACGTTGTTGTTGTTGTTGCTGTTACTGTTGTTGTTGCTGCTGCTACTGCTGATGATCTTTTTTTTTCTTGAAACAGAACATTATTTTCATAGAAAACATAACTGGATTTGCATATAAAACAGAACCGGATTCTGGAAGAAAAAAAAGTGGATTTTTGCTTTTTAAAAAAATAGAAACTGATTTTCTATAGAAAATGAAGTAGATTTTGTTGAAAAACAGAACCGGATTTCTGGAAGAAAAAAAAAGTGGACTTTTGCTTTTTTAAAAAACCGAACTGGATTTTCTAGAGAAAATGAAGTGGATTTCGTTGAAAAACAGAATCGGATTTATTTAAAAATCATAATTCATCAAACTCAAAAAGGAGATCTGAGTACATTTGAGTATATAATAAAAACAACAAAAACATAAAACATAAACACAAAACAAATCAAAGCTCAGAATTGGATTTCTTATAAAAACAAAATCGAATTTGTTGAACAAAAGAAACAGATTTCTTCTCTTCTTCTTCTTCATCATTTTCTTCAATGAATTATATCTCATTACAAAAACAGAACCAGATTTCTTATAAAACTGAACCGGATTTGTCAAATAAAAGAAACATATTTCTCTTTCTTCTTCTTCATCATCTTCTTCAGTGAATTGCATTTCATTAGAAAAATAGAACCGGATTTGTTGAACAAAAGAAACTGATTTCTTCTTCTTCATCATCTTTTTCAATGGAATATATCTCGTTACGAAAACAAAACCGACTTTATTTTAAAAATGGAACTGGATTTCTTTAATAAAAGAAACATATTTCTTCTTTTTTTATTCTTCATCATCTTTTTCAATGAAATGCATTTCATCTGGTTCAAATTTTTATATATATAATTTAGTCCATTATCGGCCCAGTACCGACTTATGTCGGTATTAATAAGAAAATAGATTTTGAAAAATAATTTGTAAAAATTGAATTTCAGTAAATAACATTTTTTTTATTTAAAAAAAATTTCCATAAAAATTAAATTAAAAATTCATAAAATTATAAGAAACGAATAATTTAAGATAACATATAACGTTAGGAGACTTTTGTTTTTGGTGTCAAAACGTTAGGAGACTTGGTGATAACATAGTGAGAACTATGCTAATTAATTTAATTGTTTTGTCTTTTTTTATAACAAGGATACGCCACGTTTAAAGAAGAAAAATTATACGGAAAGGAAATACATAATTTTATTTTATTTTTTATAAAGAGAAGAAAGAATGGTTCGTTGGAATCAACACTACAAGAAAACAGGCTTTTAGCTACGCTTATAAAGTGTACCAATAAGGGGCCAAAAGCATACCGAAAACATAGAGCCACGCTTTTGAAGAAATCGGCACGCTTTTAGAAGGGTGACAGATGCCGCCGTGGCGGTTGCTCTATCGGCACGCTTTTCAGCGTGACCATTGAGTTTTAGCTATCAGCATGCTTAAAAGCGAGACAATGTGTGATACTGTGGCCACGCTTCTATGCGTGGCTTTTTGTAACTTATGCGCTACGCTTTTGAAGCGTGCCAACTCTCAAATCTATGGGTACGCTTGTAGAGGGTACTTATTTGTAACCTATTGCCACGCTTTATTTTTTTATCAAATAAAAAAATAAAAAATATGCAAGAAGAAGAAAATACTGGTGCAATTGAAATATTATAAAAAAAAATTAAAAAATAAAAAATATAACTTCAAAGTTAATTATAACTTGAAAGTCATGAACATAACTTCCTAAATAAAGGTACCAAAAGTCAAAGTCATGTCTATTTTAATTTCTAACAATTCCATAAATTACACGATTCCAACAATCGTCACATGTCTACTTCAAATTAAACTACAAAATATTAAGTTTCATGTGTTGATCCTTTGTGAGCTTCATTATCTTTTCTACTTTCCTGCCAAAAATTCAATGTTCAATGTTCAGAATACTAGTATTTCAACAACGAATTTAATTTCAGCCTTTCACTAGCCTTTCATAATATAATATATCAAGTTATCAACAAATCAAAGAAATCAAAGAAACAATAACAAGAATAATAAAGAAGAATCAGTCACAACTAACTCAACAAATCAAAGAAACAATAACAGCAACAACACACCAGCATCAATAAATCAAAGAAACAATAACAATAACAACACACCAGTGAGAAAAAAAAAAGAAAAAATCAGCAAAACAACTTTATGAAAAGGAAAAATTAGCAAATGAACTTCACAGTGCAATAATTTAGTATAAAACCAATCTAAGTTAGTTGACAAGTTAACTATGCAGAAAAATAAATTTCTAAACTGTAGTAATTTATATAGTAAAATAAAGTTTGCTACTGACGCATAGTTGAGGTAAAGGTAATAATCTTAACCACTTATTAACCTTGTTTTATGATTTTGATTGATTGAAGAAGCAAAAGAAAATATGTGAGAGCAAAGAAATAAACAAATCGAGTAATTACCTTAAGAAATAAATTTGTAAGAGCAATTTAAATAGCTAAAATGTAGTCAAGAAAAAGACTATAGTGCAGCAATTTAAATAGCTAAAGTCAAGTTTAAATAGCTAAAATGGATTTTAAATAGTAAAATAAACAAGAAAGTACCTTCATCATGCTCAACTTCCTTATCTTCCTCATCTTTTTCATCATCCAAACTTTATTTGATCTTCCAATGGGTTCAGCTTTTCATTTAACATCTGTTATATATTTAAAAATATACCACATCATCTCATCAATAATAATCTAATTTTTCATGTTCCTATCTATTGTTCCTATGGTTTTTTCATCATAACAATAGAAGGAATAATCATTCAAGAATAAACAAAACTAAATTAAAGGAAAGAACATAGAGATAGATAAGAAAAGAGTTGTATTATCACATAAAAATTACTAATAAAGAAACAATGTTAAGTTCTAGATGAAGTGGCAAAAGTAAAACTTAAATATTTTCCATCTCTACCAATATATTGAATTTTGACTTATTTTATAAAAGCACAAATCATTCTTGCAAAAACTTTAAAAGGTTATGTCTCTCCTCCCTATCAAAGATCTATAGTCAATACGAAGAGTCTAAGAGTATGAAGATTTCTGGACATTCAAAATCAAAGCTAATCATATAGAAAGATAACAAATCAATAAAACATTCAAACTAAAATAAAATCAGACAAGAGATAAATGAATGTAGGTAAATGATCATGGTGGAATGACATCAGACAAGAGATAGCCCAATTCTAATCTACCTTCACATAACTAATTCAGTTTCAGTCAAAATCTTATGAACGTTTGGATATTATTCTGGGCATAAAGGTATATATTTGCCAAAGTAAACCATTTGAAACCAAAACTATAATTGTCATACAATCCAACTGAATATCCAAAAATTCTTACAATCATTTCGTTGAAATATTAAAGCAACTACAAAATTAAAGTAAACAATACCAAAAGAGACAGAAGCAATGAGGCTATCAAAATAAACGAATGTTCCAAAAGACTAAAAAGCCTTGCCTCAACAACACAAAAAGGAACAGTCTACGACTCTAATTCCTTACCCACCAAACAAGGCTCAAGGCTTAAGCAGAAGCAGCTGCTCCCTTCTTCCTTGGTGTAGCTTCAGTACCTAATTCAACAGAACCAAGATCGCATTAACGAAATGATAATAACAGGCGAAGCACACAACACAATAGAAGATCTGAATATAGATTGTGGAGGTACCTTCTCTGAAGCCGCTCTTAAATCGGCGAGGCACGTGGCGGAGGTACCTCATCCTTCCGGTTCCGGTTGTCTTTCTGCGAATCGCCTTCACGCTCCAGTTATCTGTAATGGTCATCGGAAAATTAGAATCGCCAGCATTACAACTGAAATGAACAGAATCAGAAATCACGAATGAGAATTGAAGGACTTAGGGTTTACACTTTCTCTTGCGTGAGGCGGGGAAAGCGCAGGCGGCGCTGCAACTCTTCTGAAGGTGGAAGCTGCGGCGGCCGCACCTCACACAGAGTGTGTGAGTCTTGTTTCTCCTCTTACCGAAGCTCCCTGTTCCCTTACCCTGCGTTATATTCGCACATACTCACAGTTACGGCGACAGAACCCTCGGCGGTGGCTCCTTCGTCAACGGTGATGGTGGAATCGCGGAGGAGAACGACGGCAGAACCTTCTTCCCTTTCCGTCGCGTCTCCCTTTCATCTAAAACTCTCCCTTCCACGACGGCGATGGCGTCCTCCATGAACAATGGCAGCGAGGTGATGGAATCCGATGGGTACGACAGTGACAGGGGAAGAAGTACACGGCGACGTCTCTCTCTCTATGCTGGTTTCGGCGACCGCGGCGACGGCTCTCCCTTTCCTTCGCCAGCGCCGTCGCAGCTCTCTCCCTTTCTTTCTCTTTTCTTTGTTTCTCTGTTGTGTGTGTGTTAGATGGCTTTCTCTGTTAGGGTTTCATTTTTGAGGATAGGGGCTGCGTGCTGAGAGTTGGGTAAGTGTAGGTTAGTGGAAATTAGGGTTAGTGTTGGTTTTGGGGCAATCGTACAATTAGGTAAAATTGGGGGTAGTAATATAATTTAGGTCCTCAAATATATAATACAATTGGAGCTACTTTAGGAATACATAAAAATATTTATTTATCAATTTACTAACCAATAAAAGAAATAAGGTCTGTTGCCATGTTTTTTTAGGGCTACGCTTTAAAAGGGTAGCAATAGGAGGTATATTAGTATGCTTTTATGGGGTGGCGATTGATTAGAGATATCGGCACCCTTATAAACGTAAATAAGGTATGTGCCACACTTTTTTTTGGCTACGCTTTAAAAGGGTAGCAATAGAAGGTATATAGGTACACTTTTATGGGGTGGCGATTGACTAGAGATATCGGCACGCTTATAAACGTAAAGAAGGTCTATTGCCACACTTTTTTTTGGCTACGCTTTAAAAGGGTAGCAATAGAAGGTATATCGGTACGCTTTTATGGGTTGGCGATTGATTAGAGATATCGGCACGCTTATAAACGTTATCAGGGACACGTTTAATAATTAAGTTATAATCCAAAATTTATATAAGTTATCATCTGTAACTATGTGTTGGCTCCCTATTGGTTATAATTTATTGGCTCCTAGTCTTTTTCTATTTAATAATCAATCAATATATTTTACAAGCTAATGTAAAAAAATTCTCAAAAACACTACTAATACTAACAAAATATATATACTCTATAAAAAATAAAAAATATATATATACTAATCAAAATTACAGACTAATATAAATAAAAATGGCTAGTAGCTAAACTTTTATAAACAAAAAATCAATCAAATTGTGTCAAGTGGCTTCTTCTATTGTTATTACTTATTAGGCAATGCAACTGATAGTGAATATTTTTTAACTTACTTTAGAAATCAATTATCAAATAAATTATTTATATAAAATACATAACTAAAATTTATTAAATAATATATATTATAATCAGTTTGGTGACTACTTTTGTATAGTAACATTTTTACTTAAAATGTATTAAATCACCAAAAGAAATTCTTAAATTTAAATATATAATAACTAATTTTGCGTAAACCTAAGATTTTTGTCTAAAATTTAAATCACCAAGGAAAAACAAAATTAAATATAAATGCCCTTAATTTGGGCTTAGTCCCTGCTGTTTTACAGGAAAAAAAAAGTCCTTAAATTTTATTGTATTTATTTAAATATCTTTAAATAGGAGAATTAAACACTATTGAGGTCTGAGCCTATAAATATATTAGTTGTAAACCCTAATTTGTAAGCTGTAACATCTTTGCTTCAGAACAGCGGCAATCGAACAGCGCGCACAATCAGAAACATTGTTTCGACTTCAACCAACGATTATCTCCACAAGGTTCAGTCTTTTCTTCCTCTGCTTCCAAATCCAAGCTTCTGTCATGTAAATTTTCAAGATCTTTGGGTTTCTTGTGAAGATGATGGACTCGGGCACTCGTATTTTTCCATGTAAACGAATGGATCTTCGGGAAATGGCCTCAGTGTTTTCTGTTTATGATGACGGTTTCAAAATGGGTTATTGGCAAGATACTCTAACCTTGAGCCTGCGGAAGAAGGGTTCTGTATTAACGGTGAATTTGCATACATGTACAACACAATTATTGATCGATTAAGGAAATGAGAGGCAGCATATGAGTTACTTCGTTAGTGAATTATTTTGAATAATTTCTCCTAATGTTGTCAGTTACATTTCTGCCAAATTTGGATAGCACATCGATCAAATTATTTTGTATAGATGGGTATTGCTGGTTAAATAGATAAGTAATATCCTATCAAATTTAAATCAATGACCTACGGATTGATTATACGTAGATAATTGATAGAGATTTGAATGCAAATTTAAAATAGAATTGTTTTATATGGATAGGTATTACTGGTTAAATATAGTTATTTTGTATTATCACATAAATGAAAGACTTTGTTTCATAGAAATTTATTCTCTATTTTGTATTTTCTTTTTCAATCTCTTTTGTATAATAGATAAAATTACTTATGATTTAGCCAAACATTTATATGTTTAATTTGTTTGGATTGTAATTTTTTTAAGTTAATGGATAGAAAGATGCTTATAATGTTAAATATTACAACATCATGATTAATGAACTGTTGTAATTGGCATCAATATGTTTTGTTAAATGGGCAAATGTTGAAGCATGAACTTTTTGTTAAAAATGGAAGATGGTTGCATTCTTGATGCCTAAACAGAAGATATCCATCTAGGGTAAGTCTGGTAGAAAGGGAACATAATTGCATGCTCCTTTACAGTTTGTTTTGTTTAATCAAAGAAATCTTTCTCCGTGCTCCGTGGACATGTTCTCAAAGTCAGAACAAGAACAGCATTCCGCTGTAACTACAATAATGATTTTGGACGAGTACACAACCCATTGTATTAATTTCTTTAAAATTGTTAAAATTCAACGCTTAATCATCCGTGGACTATCAAATTTAGAATCAGTGTTAATGTCTTATCGAAAACTTGGTGAATGGTAGTTTTATCCTGGTCGGTTTATCATTCAGCTTTTGGAAATCAATTTAAAAAAATGAGAGCAGGAGAATCACTCTTGCCACCAAGCCAACATATATTGTATTACCACTTGAACAAGTAATTCCTCAAGTAATTCAGTAACACAATAATTTGGCCAGATTGATTGCTAGTTCAACTTTCATAATTATGTTCATTGTTCTAAAAGTTGGACTAAATTGACTAGTTCAACTAAGTTATTCCGAACAATCCCCTGGTGAAAAATATATGTAGGAAGTTAAAAAAATAATTTAGAGTTAAATATTTTACTTTGCTCTATATATGGATTCTCAAATGATAAAAAAATATAGAAATTAAATATAAAGGATATCTTAGATATTTTAAACAATTTGGAGAATATCGAAAAGAGAGGAGGAGGAGATCCTGCTTTGGTTCAAATTTCTCATAATTGGGTTTCCATTCGTGTTAGATACATGTGAAAATCATCGCTGCCCGATGAATATGATTTTTCCTTTTATTATTCGGTAATGTTATTTATAGATATATGTTGGTTAACTAAGTCCAACCAAATCATTTATTTTTATAATAAATAAAATATTATTTTAGAATCAAAGTACAAAAAATAGTACCAAAATGAACTTATATTTAAAATCAAAATAGTCTTCTATTTTTCTTTTAACAATACTACAGAATCAATATTAAGGAGCCAATAAGTATAATTAGAGATTATCATCCTAAATAAAAATAAAAAAAGATTATCATCCGAAACTAAAGGAACTTATCATCCAAAACAGAATATACATCCGTAACTTATTTACCCGCATCACCGCCACCAATTATAAAATAGCCATCATCCAAAACTAAAATAAATTTATCATCCAAAAAAATAGGAGTTATCATCCAAAACTCACCTACCGCCATTATCATCACCTACCGTCCTTCGCCTCCTCTGCTGCCGCGATGACGGTTGCGAAGGTGGAAGTCCGAACTCGCACCACCGTAGGGCTCACTCCGAGGTAAGTTTCAGGCTGCCGGAAGATATGATGGACCTGTCGCCGTTTGATCCGTTCACCGGCGGCTCATCCATCGCCAGCCTGGAGGAGATCGAGTCTGAGGACGATCTCTTCTCTACCTACGTTGAGAAGCTCAGCAGTGGAGGAGGGGCTTTAAACGTTTCGGTTCACGCCGAAACAAGCGGCAAAAACGAGGAAGATGAGAGTCTTGGTGGCAGCGGTAGTGGTGGCACCGGAGGAGAAAGGCCAAGGCATCGGCATCGTAACCGTAGGCGCTATGTCCTCATCTGCTAGCGTGTTTCCCCCTTTCTTCAGCGATGTAGGAGTGTTCATGGCGGCTAGCTCCGGTGCAAGGGCGGGCGCAGGACCTTTCTGCTTCTTTTTCTTTCCCCTCTCTTCGGTTGGCTCCATTGGTTCCCAACTATGATTGGCCACGAAGTGTTTCTCTTTTTGTTTTGGTCTGAAAATAGTAGATGATAAATAATTTGATTGGATAATATGTGTACGTGTATATCTTATATGATTTGTGTCTCACTTTTAAATTATACGGGGTTATTTGTCATCTGAATTTTTTTATTATTTTTGTAAAGAAATAAAAAAGAAAAAAATAGAGCTTAAACTTAAACGACATCGTTTACAAGTTTAAGAAAAACCCTAAACCATTACCCGCCCAACTCCCCTGCCCCTGGTTGTTGTCTCTCCTTCCCTCTTCTTCTCTGACTTCCAACTCCGCCAGAGTTGCCGCCGCCGCCGACATTTTTGCTCCGTTTGACCTCTCATCCTGCGTCGCTGCGGCATTCAATTTTTTCATCGCCGCCTCTGTCTCTGCCGCCTCCCCGCTGCTGCCAGCGACCCAGCGTCTCTGCTCGCCCGCGTCACCAGCATCTCTGCCACTCGCCTCTCTGCTCTCCACTCCGCTCACGTCTTTGCTCGCGTATCCGCCCCGTCTCTGCCCACCCTCTCCGCCGTGGTTGCTGCCCTCCGTCGTCCCTGGTAAGTCATTCTGACATTCTCAATTTCTTCATCGTTCATGGATTTGATTATTAATTTATCCTAATTTCTGGCCTGTAGTTGAGTTGCTAACTTGCTATCTGATTGGAATTTTTTTTCTCTTAATCCTTATTTCATGAATTCGAGTAGTAATGGGAGATTTTTTGCTGTTTAATTTGATTAGTAATTTATCCTAAATTTTGCTACTGAGTTGAGTTGCTGTTTAATTTTTGTGTTGAACTTTGAACGTAAAATGTTAATGATGAAAAGTAGCCAAATTATTATGTGAGAAGTGAAAATTTTGAATTTTATTGTCATTATATCAGTGAATTTAGATATTTAGGAATTTATATTGGTGTATTTTAAATATTTTTATTTTCTATTTAATTAAACGGGTTCGATCACAGGTTAACCACTGTTGGACCTCTGAACCTTAGAACCAGTCTCTAGCTGGTTCTGTTCTCTCAACCTTGATCATTAATCTATCACCTCTTTGCGGGGAAAACAATCTATTCACTCTCCCATATTAAGTTGCAATGCAACAAAAGGAGGCTGAGAAATCGCGGCGAGAAAGGAGGAAAGAATCCCGTTTGGCAAAGAATGCATCCAAACACCAATCGTGGCTTCACCACCAGGTACCTTTATTTTCTCATACCTCAGTTCGTCCTTCTTTTGTTTCTTTTCTGAAAAATAAATCAATATTTATGCCTTTTTTCTCACTTGAACGATGTAACCTCCTCTTTTATTCCCCTTTCTTCCTTACAATTATTTTTTTTTTTTCAGAAATCTCGAGCTACAAAAAGAAGTAAAGATGATTTGGAAAAGAAAACTGAGACCAACTGGGAGCAACCAGTTAGCACTAGTTTTGAGGAAACAGAGAGTTTAGGATTTGATTCGGATTCTGAGAAACATGTTGGGGCTGAAGAGAGTGTTGCATCAGTGCCAATTTGTGGCTCGGATTCTAAGAAAATGAAGAAGTTGAAGAAGGGCTCTAAGGAAAGTTCCAGGAACAAGAGTGGCAAAGAGTTCTTTGGGCTGGATATTGATATAATTGCAAAGAAGGATCTTGAGTTGGAAAGGAAACTTTCAAAGAAGCTTAAGGTGAAGGAAGGGAAATTGAGGGGCTTGGATGATGGGCTGAATATATTACTAGAAGGAATTTTGCCTGCTATGGATTTATCTGAAGAAGAGGATACTCTTGGTGCTAGTGAATTGCCAAAGAAAAGGATGAAGAAGAGCTTGTTGAGTAAGAAGAGTAAGGAGGAAAAATTGCCAAATGAAATGATGGAAGCAGAGACGATAGATGGAGTGTCTGAGCTCTTGAGAACTTCTGATAATGATGGAGCATTAGGAGAAGTTGCTGATTGTGTAACTGTGAGGAAGAAGCATAAGAAGAGAAAGTTGTTGACACAAGAACAAGATAGTGTGGTGGATGATGCTGTGTGCACATCGAAGGCTGTTGAATCCGTGGCAACCGAGGTGGAATCACAGCATGTTTCTGCTGAAGTTCCAGTAAAGAGAGAAAAGGGAAAATATATTGCACCTCACTTGAGAGCTCGTGCTGGAAATGAACCTGAAGAACACACCCAGATACGAAGACGTATACGAGGTGTGCAGAACAGGCTTTAGTTTTGGCTTCACAAACCTACCCGTATACTATGTATTGATGTTTCTAAATTGAGCTTTTTTTTTTTGTTCAGGGCTTCTTAATAGGCTTTCTGAATCCAATGTTGAATCAATTACCGGAGAATTGTCAACGATCTTTCAGGTTCGGCGCCCCATTAGTTGTATTAAAAATGAATGTTTATCTGTCCATCTGATGTGTGTTTCAAAAGAAATTTTTGTTATGTCATTTTGAAATGGAAAAACAAAGGAAAAGGAGTAGACAATTCTAGGAAACCTTACCAATTGTCCCTTTTTTATAAAAGGGAAAAAAATCTTTTGCATTTTTAAAATGAAGATTCAATGATAAATCTCAAAGAGGAATACAATGTATTTGTTCTTTCAAATTTGAAATATTTGAAGGTAAATGGTCAAAGGACCTTCTGCTTACTCTAGCATGAAGGTTGAAATTATGGTAAAAATTTATATTTCTTATAAGTTAGGTTATGCTGTTGCTGTTGTTATTGTTTTTATTTTTTATTTTATTTTTTAAAAAAGGTCTTGGTGATTTCCTCTATGTAAAGTATGGATGTCCACTGTGAAATCATCTGAACTGATACCTTGTCCCTTGTGTATCCTTCAAATTACACCATATAGTACTAGTCCAAAGCATAGTTGCTATTCTAAGCATTTAACTAGTTTATGAAGTTTTTGTTTGCTTGGCATGTTGTTTCTATAAAATATAACTACATAAGCAGTTGTATTATTCTATAATTTTAACTTGAAAATTTTGATGCAATTCTGTTGCAGTCTGTTGCACGTAGTGTTGCTTCACAGATTATGATTGAGGAGGCTTTGGCATCATGCTCAGGTGGGCCGCGGGGCAACGAACAGTTAAGAATTTGAGCCTTTCTATTTTGGGACTATTTATTTTGAGTTTGGAATCATATATTTTTCTATTTTAAATATTATAATTCATCATGCCATGTTCAGTCCTTGAGTATGTCTGATCCTTCCTCTTTGATCTTATGTTGAATACTGCGCAATGTTGTTTTTACTTTTTACTTTAACTGACATCCTTCTCCCCTTCTTCCTCTTTGGGTGAAGGTACGCTGCTGTTTTTGCTGCATTTGTTGCAGGGATGGCCTGTTTAGTTGGTGTTGACTTCAGTGCAAAGTTTATGGCATCCTTTGCCAAATGCTTTGAGGTAATTCTTGAAAAAGAAGTCCAATATGATGATTTTTTTTGGCGCTTTTCAATTTTGGTTTCTTCATTAGATCTCCCTTGCGCTCTCATTGTATTGTTCAGACTGTCTGTAATTTATAATCTTCACATATTCTTTGTCCAGGATGAGTACCTTAAAGAGGACAATCTCTCTCTGCGGAATCTTACACTTCTCTTATCCTATTTATGCATATTTGGGGTTTGTTCTAGGTGGGTATATTGAACCAAGCACTTTGGAGTAACAAGTGACTTTTAGCTGTACCCTGACAAATATTTTTTCAATTCTTCAGTGATTTGATATATGACTTTCTAGTCATGTTGAGCAAGCGTTTGACTGAGATAGATGTCTCTATCATATTGGCAGTCCTACAGTGTAAGGTTTCTATTTTTCTAGTTTGTAATGTTACCTTCTGCAGTTTTTTGTTGTTTGGGTGGGAGCTGGGACAATTTAACATAAGGGACTGAATGCTATAAATGTTCAGATTTGAAAGTCAAAATTTAAGCTTTTGCGCACTTCAGAAGCCCTTTTTATCCATATGACCAACTTTTTATTGTCCAGGGCATGCATGCATCTTATGAGATATTCCAAAGGTGTATTAGTACTTGGAGTTTTCTTATTTGATTTCTCTTTCTTTAAATATTAGTAGGGTGGGTCTCTTTTGTATTTGTTTTAATTTGATTGTGATTGTTGACTTGTTGTCTCTTGGGTAAAATACACTCGCATCCCTTAAGATTTATCAAAACTACACACACCACCCTTAATTTTAACTTGTACACATTCAGGTCCCCTGTATTATACCAAACTGCATGTCTAAACGATAGACTTAGACCCTATGGTGTTAATGTAACTTATACATGTACCTGTTACTTCTGTGTAAATAACAAAAATACTCCTATTCAAGTCAAATGGCAGAGAATACCCTTAATAACAACATTAAAAGAACAAGAGTTTTGTGATTATTGTTCTGTCTTTACAATTCTCTATGCATAATGAGATTCTGGGGGTTATATATTACCTTATATCAGCTAGTTTTAACAATTTAATGACATAACAAAGGGAAGGTGAGTGTATACTGGTCAACTAAAGGGATTTTGATAAACCTCAAGGGGGTCTGTAATTTACCGTTGTCTCTTTATTTTCTTCAGTCTTTGGAGTTCGGTCTTATATTTTCTTATTTTTTAATCCTTTTCTCCTTTGCTTATGTGAATTGATGATTATAAGTGGTACTAATCTACTTCTCTAGATAGTTCATATAGGAAATTCCAATGGATGAATCATATCTGACTTTTATATGTTGTTCCATTTGTCTTAATAGGTTGTGGAATGAAAATTAGGGCTGACGATCCAACTTCCATGAAAAATTTTATCATTAGTGTTCAGAAGACTTTAAATGACCTGAAGGCTTCCTCCAGAGATGATCATGAAAAGAGAAATAGTAAAAGAGTGA
>JASCZI010000423.1:5226-19947 GCA_036250425.1 Stylosanthes scabra
CCATAGTTATCCTAGTTCTAACAAGCTAAGGTTAGGATCTCTGGGTACTGTTGCTACTGAGAAAGTTGCTGTGATAGAGATGTTGGTGCCATCAACATTCAGAGTTGTTATTTCCTTGCATCCTGCCGGTTCTACTGATCCTGATGCCGTCGCATTCTTTGCTCCAGAGGAGGTGTGCTAAGCAACATTACCGTGACTTAAATCAATGTCTTGAATAATGTCATTTGGAATGTGAATTCTTTGGTTATTAATGGACTTTAAACCCAACTTTATTTAAACACTGAACAACTTTTACAGAGTGGAAGCTATGTGCATGCCAGGGGGTTTTCAGTTCATCATGTATTTAGACATATCACGGTAATGATCTTTGTTGTTAACCTATTTCATGTCTCCTGTTAGCAATTCCTTGAAGTCATTCTTATTATAGTTTTTTTGGTCTTCCATTGTAGGATTATGCAGCTACAGCTTTGCAATATTTTCTTGGGAACCAAGTTGAATCATCTCTGTATTGTCTTTTGGTATGGAAACTATCCTGCTTTTACAAATAATGAAATGCTTAATTTGGTTAGAAGCTGTTCGTTCCTGTCATTGTATAATTTGATTTCTACCTTTTTCATTGTAGCACTGGATTTGCAGCTATCAGACGCTGTTTTCAAGACCATGCAGGTTTCATTTGCATTTTCCAGATCTCCTAGATTTTCATATGGTGTGGTAGAATTACAACTTTACAAGTCTATTTTTTGTGGTGCAGTAAATGTTCCCGGCTACTTGCGGCAGATAAACAATCAGCTTTTCTGCTGCCTCCAGTGCTGCGTCCTTATTGGCAGTTTTCCTTATCAAAAATTTTATCAACAATTTCCTCAAAAGACCATACTTCAGATATCACTCCTGCTTATCATGTTGGCTGCTTCTCCGAGGAATTGTGATTTTGTCCACCATTAGTTTAGGTAATCTTGGCCCAATTATATTTGAAGCTACAAGGAGTAAGAGTCTTGATTTCATTGTTGTATTTTTTTTCTTTTTTTAAAATCTTCGATATTTTGATCTTCAGGAAATTGATCATTGCATGGCATATTATGTAAGCACCATACAAGCCACAGCACCTATGAACTATCTGTATCATGTTCATTTAAAGATTAATTTTTGGATCCAGAAGTTTCCCGAACCAGTTTGATCATTACCAGAAGACAACAGGTTATGTACTAGACAGTCATGAACTTCATCAGTGCAAGATGGAAGTTCCAGCTGAATTTACATTTTAGAAGTTCTTTTAGCACAAGAAAATTATTACACCATACGCTTAGGAATATATATCTGCTTTGAGAACCATACTTCGTACTCAACTCTTACATTCTCTGCATGTACTAGTTCCTCCATCCAAATATAAAGTTTAAGAGGCCATTCATTAGGATTGTATATTGTGATGGATGCTGATTGAAGTTGCAGTTCTATGGAATACAAATGTATTAATATAAACATTTTTGTATAAGTCGATGATGTACTGGTTCTTTAAAGCCATCGCAACAGACCTGCATAGTTGTACACTACTACAGAGTTAGCTTCTGTTTTGTTTCTTATTTCATCGAAGGAGTTGAATTCATTGTAATTAGTGAAAACTTTTCAAGTTTTGCTGCTTTAACTTGAACAGTTGCTCAAGTACTGTAATTTCATTGTGCATAATGGTGGATTTTTTGTGTAGAATTTATTGCCTTGCGAATCGGTTATATCTTACCATAGGTTAAAAAAAAAAAAATGGTTTTCAATTTAAATGATTTCACTGCTGTCAAAAAGCCCAAATACCGAACACTCCATGCTTTTGATAATTGATGTTATACATTGTTGGGTTTGCCTTGTTCATGAATCGTGATCACTGTTGCTCATCCAAACTTTAACTGGTATGAAGCATTGTTCATGTGATTGTTTAAGCTAGTTAATGTTTATTCTGTTGTGGACTAGTTATTTTGGTTTTGATGTTGTACATATGTATAGTTTTTTAGGGCATATCTATTGTAGTAGGCAGGATATTCACTTTTAGGCAATTAGGTTTTTCTTCTATGCTTCAGTATTTTGAGAACCATGAGCATTCTTGAGAAAGCTGGCTGTTGAAGAACCAGAACATTTGAATTGGTATCAGCATGGTAAGTGTTGGACAGACCAATTCAACCATGTAGTTGGTGTTGTCCTTCCCTTATTTAGAATACATCAAAGAGGGAGAAAAATGGAGCGCTCCAGGCTTTCCTTGTGAAACACATAAACAACTGGGTTTCAAGGTATAATACTTCTCATCCCATTCGCATTTCTCATGATGAACTTGTTATTATCAGGAGAGAATTAAACTAGACTCAAGGAACTAAATTGTTGTATATTCAGGTTCTTCGTCTCTCAGCTGCCACTCAGGATATGTGAATTACTGAATTATACAGGGGAAAATAACTTTTCTGTTGCATCTGTTGCAACATGGACATGAATTATATTTTACCTTTTCCATCATCATGCTTCATGCAAGCAGATACTGAAAGTAAACTTGCTTTATTGAAATTGGTTCTCACTGTTTTACTTTCTTGAAGGCACAAAGTGTTTATACATCCAAGCATTAGCGATATGCTATGCACTGCTGCGGCTGAGGCACTTGCCATGGGAGGCTGCTACTCAGAGATTTATGGAATATTCTGAGCTTGACAAAATCCTGAACAAGGAGAAGGATGGTGCAAACACAAGTACAGATAAGAGAATGAATGATGATGGCTAAGTGCATGTCAATGCCTAATCTGTCAGAGGCTACTAGTGTAGGACATCTAGCCGACTAGCCTAGGCAAATTCACAGGCTACCATTTACAATAACTTCTTTTCTTAATTATTATTTTAAATCTGATGAAAACCAGTCCGTTAATTTGTTCTTTTAGATCATTAACTTTTGAGTTTTGACCAATGAGCAGCAAGATATATATTATTCTTTGTCAAATGTCAAGTTGACATCTTATTTCTTATATTATATACCATCTGAGCATATCATGGCTAATGCATATAACATAATCTGAAAATTTCTTAAAAGAGACTTCGTTTTTGCCGATGCTCAAGTATAAACGTTACCCTTTTCTCTCTTTTTTTTTAAAAAAAAAAAAAATCAGATTCCACTTTGAAATAGCTTGTGGTGCACGTGAATGCAGAGTATTTATTAAAAAGAATGTGTTTAAACAAATTTTTATGTAAACTAAATATATTAATTTTTAATCAAATTAAAATATATATAAAAAACTTATCTTAAGAGGGAGGGAGTAATAAATAATGACTGTTTAATTATTTAATTGGATGGTGCATGCATGTGTTTGTAGCGTAGCATGTGGTTCCCATTGGTCAATTCTCTTACTAACAATTTAGGTTTAATTTCAAGATAACTTGGTTCACCCTTCTATGCTTCGTATTAAACTGGAATCTTCTAATAGTTTATGGTTGGGATTAATAATCTGATATTATTATTTTATTTTTATTAGCCCATACTTGATTCTGCTATTCTCTGTACTAGCTAGTAAGTGTTTCTGTCCAGAAATAATAAACGCATGCCCTACTTTTTTTATCCCTCAGTCTTTTTAGTTTTTAGTCTACTCTTATCAGCAGAGATTTGGTGATCTATGAGTGTTTATATCAGAAACATGTTTTGTCCAATAATTATAGAAACTGAAGAAATTCTTCGATCCACATATGAATGTTATGTGCAATGGTGTCTACATACATGCATATATGTAATGATATATTAACTCATCCATTGAATCTTCAAAATCAACTTAGATTAGTTTAGTGATTAGTGATTATTTCACTGGTCTTTGACCTATCAAGATGGGATATATCATCAAAACTAAAAAAAATTAAATATAATGAACCCTAAATGGTCATGCTAGCATACAAAGAATCATTAAAACTGTTGAAAGAAAATCCCAAAGTCAACTTTGTCTCTTTTAGCTGGATTTCTAGCTATTAGAAAAAGAGAGGGGGGTGTTTCAAATGTTCAATTTCATTCAAAGGGAAAAAGCTGCACTAACTTGGAGCATCTTTTCCGAATATACATTTGGCAAATTCATGCATTTAATTACCTTTTCTTATTATATACACGTTTAAGGTTCCCACGTCATTTTTTAAGATCCAAGTGATTTAGTAACAGGAGAATGTTCAGGTTTTAACATAGCTTTACCTCTTGTATTATTCTATTCCCTGCACTGCTTGTCTCTGTTATTGGAAGACAGAACACAATACTGTACTATATGAGCACTTTTTTTTTTATTATTTTAACGCCTAATAAAGTGAAATTACATTGGCCATGTGGTAAAATCGTCTAGTTATGATACCAAGATATGTTATTATTTATACACTAGAAAATAGTATATATGCTTACAACCAATTTACTTAAAAGTGATAAACAAGAGTTTAAACTTTAGATTTAAAAAGAACAAAAATACCAAAATATTTAGCATACATGTACATAAGTCTTCTCAAGCACCACCAAAAGCAAAGCACCAAATGTGGTGGAGATCATAGCCTTTTTTTTTTTTTTAATCCATGTACTTTAATTAATTAGCTAAGAATATAATTTGTATAGACGGTGAAAGTAAAAAATTTGATGGAAACAATTAATTATATATTAAGACATTAATAATATTAACTTATTTTTAAATTCATTATTTCAAACATAAATTTAATTTAAATTACTTCTCGTTGGCTTAACAAAATGCATGGTAGGTGGTCATAGTCCCAATTCACTCAAGTAGGAACAATTTTTTTTTTTAATTAATGACATACAATTATATTTACAACTGCACAAGATTTTGATGGTACATTTTCTACTTTTTCAGGTGATTCAGAACTTATTATGTCACGAATCGTTATTTCAACTTGGTCAGCATTATTATTAGTGTTACTACTCTTATCTATGTCCACAAGAGGGTTTATGATGCCACGGTGGAGTATCTGCGGCGGCGGCTTCTCCGGCGAGACATTTGATTCCACATTATTCTTGAAATGCGCTAGAAGAGAAAGCTCGTGAGCCGATTCATAAACCTTTTCAACTGACTTTGTGATTTCTTCTAGTATTGATGCAATGGTGGCGGTTGGGATTATAGCTATGAGTTCAGCATCATCCACTGAAATTGTTTCCAGCGTAATTTTCAGTAATTTAGCGGCGGTTTTAGAATTTTCTATGTGGCATTTAGCGGCGGAAGGGGCCGTCATTGCTTTCATTGATGAAGATATTGCTTTCAGTGCCTTGCTAGATTCTGAACTCATTATTTTGCATGGTTCTTCAACTTTACACTTAAATTCCAAACATTCCTGAAGTATATTCATTAATCAATTAATTAGCTTCTTTAAAATGAAAAATTAAAAAATGGAAGAAAACAACACTAATGTTAGAGTATATTGATATCAATCAGTATCAATTAGTATCATGAGTTTAACTATTGATACCAATATACTCTAACAACTAAAATAAGAATGTATTATTACTTGGATTTCAGAGTTAAGATAGGTGTTGAGAGTTTCAATCTTGTAAGCACATTCTCTAGCAAGTGCACCAATCTTCAAGTACTGCTTCCATGGATGACAAAAACGAAATCTGCCATGTCCAGGCTCCCATCTCGCCAAATTTGCCTGTGAATATGATTGTTATGTATATTGATTATTAAGATTTGATCATAATAATGTTGAATGATATATATATCAAAGAGAAAATAATATTAATAATATGCTAACCAAGGACTCTTCGGATGCTTTAGAACCAAGAACACTTTTATATCCTTGGAGTAGAGCTGACTTAGATTTTTCTTTGTCTTCTGAGCAGTGAAAATATTCTTGTTCAAATCCTTGTAGGTAATTGGCAAGCTTGTCTATGTTGGAAGCAACCAAGTTGTGAAGATCTTCACCAGCCCAGACAGGAGAAATGAAAATGGAGACAAGCATGGAAGTGGCTCCACCAATTAAGATTGTTGCGAGTCTCTGATTGGCGAGTTGGAAGAGCTGAGTGACTCTGTATCCAGACACAGTTACTAAACTGAAGGTCAATATGAATATCACCACTCCATAGTCATATCTTGCCTTTATCCTTGGGAAAAATCTCATGAATGTAGCCCCTGCCGCTGCATTAATGCAAATAACACTCCATTAGTACTGACAAATGTGAATTAATCAATAATTAATGTTGTTTTTATATGTAAAAAGTAGAAATTTATTTTTATGTTATTTTTTTATGTTATTTGATATCGAAATAGTATTCTATTTAATATAAAATAAATACTCAAATAGTTCTGATATATACATTTAAAACAAATTAAAAAAAAGATATGTAAAATATATTAATACTAATAAATAATTTCTTTTATTATAGGATGATTTCATAACATTAAACATTGATAAATTTTAAAATAATTTAGCTTTTATATACTGGTATAAAAATTTTCTTAAAACATATAAATAGAAATTATTATAAAGATTAAATATTTTTTTATATAATATACAATAGATGTAGATGTTGAAAAATAAGCAAATAAACAAGGTTAAGAAAATCATACCGGTTATTGAATCGGTAGAGTGACTGATTTAAGAATTTAAAGGTTCGATTTAGGTCGAATCGTGATCGGACCGATGCACTTAAATATATAATAAAATAATTTAAAATTAATATAAAATTATGTAAAATATAATACTATTTTAAACTAAAAATGTTAAAAAATTGGTCCAATTCTATGGGTTTATCGATTTTCAACTGCTTTGACCGATTTTTGACCAGTCTTCTTGCCATCGATTTTTATATATGAATCGGATCAAATAAAATACCGATTTTTAATTTTTCCGATTGAACCCTGGTTGATTTAAAAACATACAATAGCTAACCACTGAGACATTGAAAACATTTAATATCTATCTCACATCTTTTATAATAAGTAATTTGTCAAATTTGTGGGGTCAAGGCCACTACTCGCACCCCTTAAATTCGCCTCGGGACTTTGTTGAATTTTGTTGATCAAAATATATGCATAAGATACATACCTAGAATGAAAACAAGGGCTCCAAGGACAACAGGTTCTCCCCTTTTTCCAAAAGCAGTGGCTAAGTGCTGACCTCCAATCCCTAAAGCACCAGCTAGTAGTGTGGCACATCCTCTATTTATACCTTTGCTTAGTGTTCCACCTTAACAAATTGAACATGGTGTCAAACATGCACTATTATTATTATTATTATTATTATTATTATTATTATTATTATTATTATTATTATTATTATTATTATTAATAAGAGAAAGAACGAATAAGCAACAATACTACTACTTACCTACGGTGAATTCGAAGACTACAACGACGGTGAGAACCGCCCACATTCCGGCGACTCCGAAGCCGTTATAGAGAGGCCTTGAGTAGTAGAACAATGAGACCAAAGTGAGAGCCAGCCCCACTTTAAAGGAGTGAATCACTCGTCTAGGGTCATCTTTTCCAGTCTTCTTTATGCACTCTGCAACATTCATAACTTTGGATTTCAAACCCTTATTCAAATCCATGAAGAAACCACCACATCCATTACCCTTGTTATTAACTTGCGTTGTTGACTCAATAATATCCATGGCAGATGATAGAGCTATATGTATGTATGTGTGTGAATGTGTGATATGAATTAATTGTGAAAATGAAGTGGTGCAAATGAAAGGCTGAAGAACAAAGGGTATTTATAGGACATGATATAAGGGTGTTTATTAGACTGCAACCATACAAAACTTTTTATTTTTAATTTGCTATCAGATCTTTTTGTTGTCACGGAAAATATAATAATTAATTAAATAAATAAATATATAGTATTATTATTTTTAAGTAATTAAGTACAAAATGCCCATGACGTGCATTTTAGGAACTCATCTCATCACTAACCAAAATAATGATAACATGTTCCGAACAAATTAATTAAAAGATTATTGATGATGAGAGACGACATACATGGAAAGGATCTATACCTTAACCTTAACCTAGGAATACTTTAGTTCTAAAAGTTAAAAACTCTTTAGTCTTTAGTTACTAGACTAGATAGCTAGTGTATGTTCAGGTATATATAAGAAAGGTAAAATAAATAAATAAACAAGTTAAGTAGAACATAAATTTACTTTAGTCACTGTTGCTCCTCTCAATCGCTGTATCCCCACTACAACAAATTTGGAGAATAGCGAAGACATATTAGTGATAATTAATAAACCGTCGTTAAATGGACAATATTGACGATTTTTTGACGATTTATCGTATTCGGCGACGGTTCAAAAGAAATCGCTGCGAAATTAGATGAGTTTAGCGGTGATTCTTAACCTGCGCAAAATACATCGCTATCTTATTTTGTGTTTCACGTTCGTTGTGCCAGCGGTTGTGAAAAACGCCACAAAACTGTTTAACAACGCTTTATAGGTGGCGGTTGAGTAACCACCACAAAATACAACAAAAAAATCGCTGCTACTTCTCGCCTTTTTTGCGGTGCCCATCTTTTTTTTCATTATTTTTTAATTTATTGAATCATCAATTTTAAAATGTGTTTTTTTTTTAATTAATTTTTCTCCTTCTTTTACCTAACTAATAAACTTTTTTTTTACTGTGCTGTTTTTCAGTAAGTTCTCAAATGAAAATGCGATGACTTTTCTAGATCTTGATAAGAAAGTTGAATTAAAGATTTTTATTAATTTTTTACTTTTTTATCTTTGCTATAGTAAACGAAATATATATAGATGAGTTTTTCTTTTAGTTTTGTATATTTTGTGTTCTAGCACGAATGACATGGGTTGAGAAAGAAGTCGTTTTGGAGAAGAGGAACTCATCCATGAAACAAAGGTGGATGAGCATTATATATTTCTGCTTGAAGAAGAGGACGGCGAAAGAGATACTACTAATTAAGAATGGTTAACTGAGTAATGGTGAATGACCAATTATGATGTCATGATATTAGAGATTCATGATGAGTCAATTAATTGAGATTTGTTAATCAAAATTAACTTCTATAAATTTAAGCACTACATGAGTCTTAAAACCAGAATTTATAATGAATAATTCACTAGGGCCGAATTATAATATAATTCGATGAGCTATAGCTAATAAATTACTTTCCATCTCCACTGCAAACTATAATACATTTTCACCGTCACAATAATCAATCTAATTACAGCTGTACATGTCAATTCCATACATTCAAACTAAATTCACTTAACCAATAATAAACTCAACAACTGGGATATGAAACCAACGTTAGAGAGCCATTAAAGAACCAATAATTGAATTATCATTCAAAATTCATATGAATTATCATCCATAACTCATATATTAAAGACTAAGTTATCATACAAAATTTATATGAGTTATCATCCGTAACTATATATTGACTCCTTATTGATCATAATGTGTTGGTTCTCTAGTTTTTTCTAAACTCAATACAATATCATTAAATAAACTTTTCATACCCAAACTAATAGCATGTTTAATAACATGGTGACCCGTCTTAGAAAAAGAGAACTATATGAACTCAAACCAAGTTCATTCATACCGCCGAAAACTAAATTACAATGAAACGAAAAACTAATGACTTAACTAATAGAGATACCAAAACATACCTTCCCTCCTCAGAATATAACGCAATGCATGCAACAGCCATTTAAATAATTAAATAGTGTATATTTTCTGTATGGTTTAGCTTAGAAAGTGGACAAATGACTAAGCATGTACATATAAGCCAGCCATATATACATTTATTATAGACCCTAATAGAACTGGACCATAAAGGCAATAGACAACAAAATAGTATTCTGGTTCATTTCTAACAATTTTAGATTTTAGTGGCTACAAAACATAATGTTGGTCAATATCACTTAATTAATTAGTTATACTTTATAAGCAGACTTTTTTTTTTTGTTTCTGACATGAGGACCTCATGTTTATAAGCGCAACATTTGCTCCACCGAATATACAAGCTTATTGGTTACAAATTTATTTATATTATAATATATGGGCTGTTCAATTTTGAACATAAATAAATTCAGCATTAAGCTTATTATGACATATTGGGATAAAATTAAATAAAATAATTTGCAAGAAGAATGGGCTCTTTTTATCTACTAATATAAATATTAAATAATCTACTAATTAAATATTATGCTTTACATGCATATATCCAACAATATATAGTGTCTTCCTGCCGATAAAAAGGGACATGATAAAAAAAAAAAAAAAAACCGAAAAAAACAAAAAATTAGTCAGAACATGCATGCATCACCCATATATCAAATAACGCTTCAAAGCTGGGATGGATTCATGCTTTAATGGCCCCACTAACATTGTCAAAATTAATAAGAGAGTAAGTATATATATATACATATGCCCCCATTGAAAAATTATATTTGCCCTCATATCAAACTAAAAATTATCTTATCAACTTTTATGTATTTTTTTATATTTTTATTGAATTTTGTCTTACACTTATATATTTTGGCGATTAGTTCTCAAACATAAATTAATTAAAAATCAGTTAAAATTTAGTTAAAACAATAAAGTACTTTATTTATACCATTAGTAATTAGCTATCTATAAAATATAAAATAAGGATATGAGAAATTTGGTGCATAATTTTTTTCTAAAATATCATTTATTGTATATATTCATAAAAAAATATTTCATTATTTTAAAATCTCAAACTTATTGATTCAAAATAATTTATCATCTTAATTAACTTCATATTTATTATTATTACTAAACTTGATTATAACTAAAAAAAGTTTATTTAATATTTCATGTTAGTTGATTTTATATAAAAACTTTTTATTATTTTTATGTGTTAGGATCTTTGCTCCCACTACATAAAATTTCTCAATCCGTCACTTCAAAGCTCAAATTAATGTCATGAATTAAACCTGGAACAAAATAATTTTATATGAACCACTTTAAAAAAAAAAGCAAGAAGCACAATGGAGTGATGCAATTCAAGGGGAAAAAGAAGGACGAAGTACGGAATATAAGCAGTGGAAGTTATTAAACATTTGATAATGACCCCACTCCACATTCAGGGGATCCAGAAATTGTAGGAAGGGGGAAAAATGATATAATAATTTATTTTATTGTATATAATTAAATATTATTGGGTAAATTATATAATAGTTAAGATTATTTTTATTAATTTTAATAAAAATTCTGTTAATGAGTGTTATATCAAAATAAAAAAAAATTATTTAAAATAACAAATTTATATTCTAATATTAAGAATTACTATAGGTACTTTTAAAATAATATTTATTTAAAAGTTCTTGTTTTTTCTTTTTGCATAAATTATAACTTTTATATATATTTGGTAGACTATATATATATCCTTTTTATTATTATTATAAAGAAAAAATTATAAATAATATAGATCAAATTTTTTTGTGAAGATATAGATTAATTACTCAAATAGTTCTGATATATATATTTAAAACAAATTAATAAAAAAGATATGTAAAATATATTAATACTAATAAATAATTTCTTTTATTATAAGATGATTTTCATAACATTAAACATTGATAAATTTTAAAATAATTTAGCTTTTATATATTGGTATAAAGATTTTCTTAAAACAAAATTATTATAAAGATTAAATTATTTTTTATATAATATACAATAGATGTAGGTGTTGAAAAATGAAGCAAATAAATAGAATTGGTTATAAAGATTACACTTATTTTTTTATATAAAATATAATAGATATAGGTGTTGAAAAATGAAAAGAAAAGTTAAAAGTAGAAAGGAGATCAAAGAGAGACACAAATATTTAGCCTAATGAGATTCAAACCCTGATTCATTTAAAAACATATAATAATTAATCACTGAATATTGAAAACATTTAATATTTATCTTACATCTTTAAGTAACTTGCTAAATTTGTGGAGGGGCGTCCCTCCTTTAAATTTGCCCATATCCATATTATCTTTATTTTTTATATGTGAGGATATAAAGCAAAAAGAACTATGATGATGAATTATCTTCACTAATAATTAATTAAAAAGGGTTGGAATCATTTTCTAATTTTATTTATATAATGACTTGATTATTATCCGAATAAGCTGTTTAATTAGCCATGTGTGATGAACCAACAATAGCAGTGTCATCAGCCACCAGTGAGTAGGATCTGACTCAATCGTATATTCTTTCACTATGTATATGTTTTCCTTTAACATAATAAAAATCTAGTTAATTTTACTCTTTACTCCGTATTGAAAATGAAAACGACCAACCAATCAATGAAAGTGATAATCTAGTCTTGTTTTAGAGGGTGTCTTCTACATATCTTGAAAAATTGTGGAGTAAAATCCACCCCTCTTTCTCCTCAGGTGGGAAAGAATCACTTCTTTTTCTTCATACAAAATATCATGCCAATCATTTAAAGGCTAAGTAGTCTTTTTATACGATGTTAGAGTGATAAAATTATTATTTATTTTAAAAAGAAAATATCACTCTCTCTCCTGAGAAATACTAATATTTCACTCCCCTCTCCTTTATTTTGGAAATGTTCAATCCCCTCCCTTATAGTTTTTTAAAAAATCCTTTTGAACCCTTTTAAAAAATTTTCCGTTAACTCTAAATAATTAATGTTGAATTTAGCTTTTTTCTTTTACACCAAAAAAAACTTTAGCTTTTTTTTTTTAAATTATATTTTATAAATGCATCCCTTAGATTAAATATATTTCTAACCATTGAAATAACCAAAATAATTTTTAAATTTTATTAGTGATTAAAATAAGTTTTAATATTATACCATTTAACAATATATATTATTTTAACATGAAATTTAAAAGTGTTGCCAATTAATATGTAAAACAGTTAAGATTAATAAATAATAACTTCCATAAATCACCCAAAAAATAAGTTTTACATAACTTCAAAATACAAAAAATAACAAAGATGAATAAATTCCAAATCTGAAAATCAACATCTGAATCCTTTAACATCTCTACAAATAAGTTCTTTAATCCAGATAAAAAACATGGTGCATAACTTAAAAATAAAAGCATCGCTGCATTTTCTCCATGAAGCTCCAAAGTACTCCTAATGTACTCAATTGTTCACGGAGTTGCTAAATTTGAATGATTTTCAGGATGTTTGCCTTCTCTAATATTCTGCAATATCAAATAAATAATGTAATTTAATTTTTGAGTGTAGGAAAAATTATTAATAAAATATATTTATTATGAAGTTAGTTATTTCTAACCTCTTTGTTTGTTTAGCTTGTAATTGTGATTTTGCCTTGGCTTGTGCTAAAGTATATTGTTGAATTTCTTTTACTGTTGAAGTTTGTGATGCACTTGTTGAAGTTTCCTGTAAATTGAAAAGGTAAACAAATACATATATCAAGTATGTCAAAGAGTATATATTCAAAAGTATAATAGCCAGTTACCTGCTTTCTTCGCTCTTACTGGAGCTCTTTGACATCCTCTTCTATTGTGTCCTAAATCTTTACAATTAGAGCATCTAATTGTTGAAATCCTCCTTGTATTTGATGGTGCATCCTCATCTTTTTCCCTTTTCTATTTTTTCTTGGCCTTCCTAGAAGTCTACGCAATGGGGTGGAAGTACATCTTCATCATCTAAAGTATCTAGATCCGGTAAAGGGCTGTGCATTCCGGAATAAACTATGATGTACTTATTTTTGTTGTAATATGCATCACAATAATTTTTCACCTTTTTCCCGTATGTACAATGGCTGTTGCCCCATGTTTACACGGCAACCCACTTATTTGCCATACATTGCACTCACAGATATGCAGTAGTAAATTCACAGGAAACCTTGTAAAACCATCGTATACTTCATATTGATGTCCTCCAGCTGGCTTCACTCTACAATATCTTGCATCCTCAGTAACTGCGTTTATTTCAGTTGCAATTCTAGGTCCAACATTATGTTGCGATGATGAAGTACAAGAAAATTGACTGTAGAATCTCATCATGATTTTTACCTTCAGACCATCTATTAATTTCAACACAGTCATGCTTCTTAAGTTGTCTATCCAAGCATTAAAAGACTCACATACATTATTGGTAATATGTTGACTTTTATGATTTTTATTGAATGCATGTGTGGACCAAGTGTGTAATGGGATATTTATCAAATATTGGTAGGCATCATCATCACATGCTTTCATCTTTTCCATTGCCTTTTTGAAAAGAAACTCATTTGGAGCTTTAACAGCCATCCAAAAAAGATCTTCTAAGATCAATAAAGGATGTTTTGCTTTGAAATTATTCAACAAATGTTTACTACAATGTCTATGTCATGAATTTTGGAAGTAATCAGAAACTGCATGTGTCAATCCCTGGCATTAAAGTTAAACAAATTAAAATAAAAGAATATTAATATCATGTCAAAATAACTTAAAACAAGTAATGTTACCTTTTGTCTGTCACTCATTATTGTGTAGCGATCATCTCCTAGTGCATCATGCAAGTAGCTTGAGAAAAAGCTCCAAGAATCTCTATACTCTACCTCCACTATAGCAAATGCTATGGGAAATAACCCATTATTTGCATCAAGAGAAACTGCACATAACAATACCCTTCATATGGACCTTTTAAATGACAACCATCTAAACCAAAAATGGTCTACAACCATTTAAAAATCCTGATATACAAGGAGCTAGACACACAAAGATCCTCTTGAAGATCCGAGTTTCCTCCTCTAATATTGTTTGATCATAGT
>JASCZI010000423.1:25942-36914 GCA_036250425.1 Stylosanthes scabra
GTGCTTTTCATTAAGATGGAAAAGCATTTTAATCTGTTACGAAGTTGGTCCTTATGATGAGATAGATAACGTATCTACGTCACTCTCTACTCCTTTATAAATATATAAGATTGGCCCACAGATTGTCCGATTCTTGCATTGCTTTTGTCTTTTGCAAAGATATTAAAATATTTGAAGATAATAATATGTGGAAATCAACCAAAGCATAGCTTTAAAGTATTTTAATCAAGAATATATACACATATAGTTAGGCTAAGTCACTCCTATACTTTGGCTTTCATTTTTCTAGGGGGTAAATAAAAGGATAGAAAAAATAAAGGACTTTGCCGATTACGAAATTGAACTTTGTAAGTGAGAAACACTTAATTAATTAACTAGAAAAATGAGTGGCATTCTCCGAAAGATGAGGGTGTGGGGTTCCCTGAAAAATGTATGTGAGTCCTTTAGGAATTAGGAGTAGAAAGAAACACGTCCTTATCTTATCCATGCTACCAAGAAAATAAAAGAGAAAGGGTCAAAATGTCAAACAGAGACTAATGGCCTTTTTGGAGAACCTAACTGTGATCGATCTAGATCACTTCTATTGTTTCCAGTTTCCACTAACTGCCCACGTTTGTATCATCACAATAAGCATTGCTATTTCATAATAGTAGAGATTTACACTATTTAATATTTACATCAATAAGGATCTACAAAATCTTTCTATTTATAACAATTTACACGCTATTTCCAATTTTTTATTTTTCATAAGAATAATAATATTACATATATTTTCTACTCACTTTAATTTAAAATATTTAACTTATATATTGTTATAATTTTTTTTAATATATTGTAATTTAAAGTATATAATTTTATCTATATATTCAATTACGTAATATTTTATTATAATTATAAAAAATAAATATAATTGAATGACTATGTAAAATATTTTAAAATATTGTCAATATATTAAAATTAAAATAAAAAAATATACACATGTATATATCTAATTATTATTTTTATTACATAATGGACCAATAATATAAATAGTTTTTTGAAAACGAATTTGTTCAGACGATCTTCAATTCATTATCACTATGTGAAAATTAAATTTTTATAAACTTAATGCTAATGATATTTGTGAAAATAACATAAAAATTTTTAAAAAATGCTAATGATATTTGTGCAAATAACAAAGTTTCATAATGTTTTGTTATCAGAGATCAAAATATTCAGAAATTATTGCACTGCCGAAGCAGAGCGATAAAATGTTAGTGGTGAATAATAGATGAAAAGGTTCCCATTTCTTATCCAAAAATATATAGTGAGATGCGACCTTCATATCTTTCTACATTAATAATATAAATTGCATATCCATTTTTGAAATAATTAATTAGTGAATATAGGATTAAAAGCTACGAGCCCACCATATGGGAAGCAACTGAATCAATCAATGAAATGCCGTAAGGTGTACGTGGGAATTATTTAATTAATTAATTAGGAATGGTGTTTAGACCACCATGCATAATATATAGGATGAAAAAAATAGTAAAAAAGGTTGAAATTCAATAATGAAGAGGCATAGCAGGTGGTGGTGGTAGTAGTAGTATAGCTAGATAGCCCCTGCCCATATATCCAATGAACTGTGTTGGGTACCACAAAGGAATTAGAGAACGAAGGGAAGGGGCAGCAAAAACAAAAAGGAACAATTATGAAGGACCCTAGTCCCTAACTAACAAAACCTTACGCACAATAATAATATTGAATTTGATTTCTTTCGTGTGCATCTCTATATATAGCTTAGCTGGCTTGTGATAAATACACAACATGTATGTATATTTAGTTATTTATTAGTGTTAGTGGTCCGCATAGCTCGCCAGGGTGCCCCTATAGCGTGAATCATGTGCCTTACACACAGTAATGCGTACCTCTTTATTCAATTTCCACTTTCTATAATGCCCAAGCCCCATGCACCTTATCTTATTATTTCGATTATTGGTAACTTTCTATCCAAAGCTACCAGAAACATTCAACAAGCTAAGTTCAGAATTGAATAGAATCATATCCTAATGTCATCAACGCCATTGCCATAATCAGACTAATAATAAGAAATTAAAATGCACTACCCTAATAATACGTAACGCTAGTTCCCAAATAACCGTAAACCCCTTAGCTAAAAATTATAATAATGTATATAGTATACAGTACTATATAGAGATGGTTAAATTAGTTGACAGTTACTATATAGTATACAGTACTACACGACAAAGCAGGTACGGTCTACATCAAATTGAGAATGATTCAAAACAGGTTGATGAAAAAAGATACTTCAGATGAAGAAAAGAAGGCCTTATTGCCTGAAACAACAGTATCACCATCCTTCCCATTAGACTCTGGTATTGTTCTTTTCTTGATAAGAGATAGATGGATACTCTGTTAAAGATTATTACCTTTTTGCCTGTCTTCTATCACTATCATCACTTCATCAAATTTTAAGTAAAACAGAAAAACTAGGACTACTAAATTAATCAAATTAAAGTGCTTATACAAAATACAAGATATTATTAGGAGGAATTCCTTAACATGCATGATGGATGTTACACTGAGAGTCGTCAAAGTAGTCAACAACTCTGCCTCTATTACCAATTGCGGAAAAATCATTGTACTATACCATTATTATTACCATATCATAATGTTCATCTCTGGCGAATCATTTTAGTAAAAAAATCTGAATAATAAAAATGATAAAAGGGGTGTACTCAAATATTTGATAGAAGTGACAAGTGCAGAAAAAAATCAAAAGAAATAAAATGACAGAGACAGGGAGGGCCGCAAGTGAAGCGCGCGTGGGATTCACGTGATCTCAGAGAGTGTCCATCTTTTGTTTTTGTGTTTGTGGCCCCACAACGATTTTTGGACACTTGCGTATTTCTTACGTCACTATTCAATTTTCAATCCTCTCCTTACACGCCATCCCAAAAAGAAAACAATCATCTCCTACATTCGCACGCTCAATATTGCCTCATCCTCATGCACACATCATCACCGTTAAATTTGCCGACAGCAGCGTCCACAATAATCCTGCGACATCCATTTTTCTATTTAGTAAGTGTTTATATTTAATTATTTATTATTGTTTAATAATCACCGTTTCTATTTTATACATTTACTCAAATAACTAACACGCTAATGTTTAATAATCCACTAACACGTAAAAAGAAAATATTATGAAAAATAATACATATAAATTTTTTTTGTAATAATATAATTTAGAGAATACACTAAAAATTAGTCCGTGTATATAAAATATAAATTAATCCCGTTATTTCCACATCATTTTACTAAATACCAAATTAACACTCTTTTAAAAATACGATAACTGCTTGTTTATTAATTGTATTTGGTCTATTTTAAGTACTAAAATATATAATTAATAATAATAATATTTTTATATAGATATAAAATAGGTGTTTATTAAAAGGATGTGTGAATAGCATTATTCAATATAAATATATGAATTTGGATTTTTCGTAAAAATATTTATTATATTATTGTAAATAATTTCATTTATTAATTTATTGTAAGTGTAATTATTATATTATAACACATTTGATATTTTAATAACTAATTATTTAATTATTAAAAAAAAAAACAGAAAAGGAGAAAGGGGTGATTTTAAGAGGAGCTAGAAGAGAGCGACACGTATGAATATAGAGAAGACGACAAGAGGAGCGGTCGTAGGTCGTAGATAAGTGAGGAAGGCCGCATTAAAGGAAAAAAAAGAAAAAGGCAGTTGGCGAGAGAGGTTGCTCTCTTTTGCGATTGGTTGCTTTCTTGACGTTGCTTCACACGTGGGGCCCCTCTATTTGTGGCATTACACGCTTCACATTTTTAAAAAGGGGATTACCAGTGGGTCCCTTCCGAAAACCGAATCTTCGATAAAGCTATGGGAGTGGGAGTGTGGGACCCTTCTACTCCTCCACCCATCAACTCCCCTCCTACCCTAAAATTATCTTCGTTATGCTATACCAATGTTACCGTATGAAAAAAAATTTCAAGAATACTGATAGACTAGTATAAAATATAGGAAGGTTATTCGGTATGTCTCAAAAGTGAGACATATTGTATTCCATTATTTTTAATCGTTGTTGAGGTATATTGAATAATTTTTTTAAAATATATATATAAATAAAAATTAATGGTTACAGATTATTGATACACACCGATATATTTAAATTTTTTGGGTATGTATGTTGTGACTTGTGATCATATAAAATATAGAAACGTAAATTCAATTTATTAGGTAATGTTTGGGAGAGAGATTGAGAGATTGAGATTGAACTAAATTTGTTATTATGTTTGGTTTAAAATTTATTATGAGACAAAAACTGAAAAATTAGAAATTGAATTAAATGAATAGTGATGGAACAAAGGTTAATATTGAAAATTTTAATGTTGAGTAAGAGTATTTGAGTAAAAAAAAGTTATTAAAATTTTACTCTCAGTCTCTCAATCTCACCGAATTAAAGGTACTGAAAATATTCAAATTTTAATGATTGAGACTGAAATTTCAGTCTTCATCCAACAAATACAATACTGAATGACAGTTCTTCAATCTCAGTCCAGCTAAGTAATAATAATAATAAGCACTTGTTATACCAATTTTAATGTTTTCCAGAATGACTAATTTCATAATGAATTCTAAGGTTTAGGATTGTGAGTACCAGTAGTGCATCAAGTATTTAAATTTTAAAATGAAGAAAAAAAATTGCTATTTAATAAACTTTAAAGTCTAAAACTTTATCACTTCTCATAATTCTGAATTGAGTTGAAGTAACGACTAAATTACAACTTTTAAAAGTGAAAGAAAATAACTTAAAACTATTAAGAAAACACAAGAAATAAAGTGTATTTAGAAACAATACAATAGAAAAAACATGATTTAGGAAATTGAAACTAAAAATGAAACTAAGAGAATAAAAGGAATGGAAAGAATCATTACTCAGAAGACTGAACTTTTACAGAAACTCAAAAAGTCGCACGATGGATATGAGTTTGTGTGTAGTGAGTGTTGCAGAAATTTCAATCCTACTTTCTGTTCCAATCTTACATTCTAATGATTAAATCTTTATTTATAAGTGAAGTTGTCCAATTATTTCATGTCACGTGTACAAGACGATTAAAACTGTTGTTTTCCTTTTTTATTATTTCTGAACTAACCTATGAAAATCGCTTCCAATAAAATCTCTTCTTTTCAAATTTTAAACGGTCCTTCCATTGATGTTCAATATCATAAAATAATCTAAGATCCTTTTTATCAATTTCTATCCAATGTTATATTCAGATTCCAACCTATTGGAACTTAACATTATTTGATATCCATAACCTTACTTTGACAATGGAGATTTATTTTCAAATACTATAGGGCTCATGCGCCATGCCTCCTTTTAAAGCCACGTTTATGTCGATCAAAACGTTACAGGAGATCGAAGTCTAAATTCTATTGCCTTCGCCATATATAGATCTCATAATTTGTATGTTTAATTGATGCATGGATTTATTATTCACTTTTCTTAAGATCAACAAATTCTTTAATTTAGCAGTTATTGTGCTGACTTCTTCGGTGCTTTGTTCTGCGACTCAATCACAAATGGTGGAGACTATATATATATATATATACACAAGTGATATATAATACATAGTTACGTGTAATTCAACTAAATTGACATGACTCTCAACATCTATGTGCAAAGCTTGTGGACTCTATCCTAAATCCTAATTGACTTTAGGTCGCTTAGCTTGACGACACCGAAAGAATGCTTATTCACTCCAATTAAAGAAATGCAACTTGATGAGTTTTATTATTATTATTTGATGGACAGATAGATAAGATATCATCAAAAATCAAATTAAGGATATACATATAAATATATGGAGGTAGGCAAAAGTTGGGGCAGTGTAGCCGCCTGCCTTATAATCACAGGACCATATACCATACTCATTATACTTGACATTGTCATCAATACAAAATATACAGGAAATGAAATATCATCACCATAGAGGAAATTAAAAATTATGTTTTATATTTAGTGCAGAAAATTTTTTAATTAATAAATTAATCAAAAAAATAAAATATCTATAATAATTATTTATAGAACATTCATGATAAAAATTAATGAAATATTTATAATTTTTTATTAAATTTTTAATTATTTAAAATAAAATATTTAAAATCTAAAAAAATAAAATATTTAATTTAAATTATTTGCATAAATAGTGAGATGAGTAACGTGCTTTAATGTTAAGCTCATACAAAAATCATATAATATTTTAAGCATAGAATAGAACATAGTGAAGAGGATTAATTATTGTTATTTAGATGGCGGTGGGGAAGAAGAGATTGGTGGTAAGAACAGGAGAAGTGGGGTGAGTGGGGTCGTAATTAGGTATATGTGGCCCTATTACTTTAGACCCAAAATTAAGCCTCTTTTGTACTCTTCCTATATGCAATGCTCCTCACTCTTTTAGGCTTTAGCTTTGTCCAAGTGCACACTAAAACCCAATAATAATACTTCCGTCTTCCTTTTTTCTCATTTAATTTAATATATGGTTGCGTATTTAGGCGGCTGTTTATTTATTCTTTTATCAAAGGAAGCTAAGACAACAAAATCACAAAAAACTAGTGATAATAACCAAACTAATTTCCTTCTTTCTGTTTTTAAAAAAAGGTGGTCCACTGATCCACTCCTTAGATATGATCTCATCACGTGACACACTCTAGACAGTAAAAACTAACAAGTGTAAATTCAATTTAAAAAATATTATTAATCACCCTTTTTTCTGAAAGAAAAAAGAAATGCATTATATAATATAAAACAAAAAAAAATTGGAGTATAATAAAGTTTGGTATAGAATAAAGATGGTTTTGTGACAAACTAGTAGAGTTGATATTTTGATCTTCATTTTTCATGAGTTGGTGTATGTATAGGTAGGATTTGTATCTGTTTCTTCCACATACCAACTTTTACCTTTGAAATCCTATCCGATCCTTTTGGCCTATTTTTGACACACATACAAAATATATGGAATTCATTAAGTAAGAAATCTAGGAGCTTTTCTTAATGTTTTCTACTTTTGAAGTCATTTTCTTCAGAAAAGAAATAGTAATAAGAAAAGAGCTGGACAACCATCCACAAGCAAATAGTCCCATGATAACAATATTTGAAATAGATATATATAGGCGACACATACAAAGGGGCCATCTACATTATTGGGACACTTTAAAAAGAATAATAAAATTAAACTTTCGTTATAAATTATAATAATATAGTCACAGACCCATAAACTTGGACAGGGAATTATTCAATATATCATTAGAGACCCTTCATCATGCATGAGTGTTTCTATGATGATGTGATGTGTGTCACTACTTTACTTATTTGGTTAGTTCAAAATCAACTGAACATGTATATCCAAATCCAAATCCAAATCCAAATCCATTTAGGGTACATCAGTACGGCCTTGTACATGTTTTGAAGCACATTGGCTTAGTGATATCCTTTTTTTTTTTTTTTTTGAAAAAAAATGTTAAAAATTCCATGACCTAATTATGCTTTAATTAAATTGAGATCATTAATTTATATATAGTTGTTAACATCACCATGGCCATGGTGATAAACTCAAATATTCTTAGGCTCTAACTCAAGGTTCTATATATATAATGCTTTTGCTTTTCTCGGTCATATACAAAGTAATGCATCCAGTTACACAAAAGTCATCGCTAAATCCGAAGAGGAATTTGAAATACCTAAGTTTCTTTCTTTCTTCAATAACATCGAACTAATCGCACACTTGTTAAGTCAATCAGCGTAATTTAACTTTAACTTTGAAACAATTCATACATTCATCAAAGTCATAATTAATAATAAGAGATTAGTTTTGTCACATTATGCCTGTAATTTTACAACTTGATACAACCGGACTATATATATTTCACATGAATTAAAGTAATGATCACATAATCAATAATGTCAACAACATATTATTAATGAAAGAAACTTAAATAACAGTTAATATAATTAATATTGTTACAATGATCTATCCTTTTCTTGTTTTTTTTTTTTTAAAAAAAAGAACCACATTTTTTTCCTTGTACTTCTAAGTACACACCCTTTAGTAACTAACTATAGAGAGAGAGTTCTGACATATGGATATTCACCCCTTTTCACAAGTGTCCGTGTGAGATCCAATGTGCTTTTACTAGCTGTGAAAATAATAATAGAAATAAAAACCTTAGCTTGGTGTATGGTGTTAATGCATGTTGAGTGGGAACAAAAAGTTCCAATTAGTTTTCATGAAAGAATCCAAGAGAAGTAGTATACTATATCAAACGAAATAAATACACTATATATTGACATTGATCTCCACGAGAATGACAGCTTCATTACAAAAAAGGCCATTCATAGAACAACCTCTTCTAATTCTCTCTACATATATTAATAGCGATAATACTACATGTATCATTATATACCTTTTATATATTATTTTTAACACAAAAAATATATATATCAACGTATAAATTTTATTTTTTTTTGTCAATATCTGCATTTTCTCATGTTATAAATAATATATAAAAAAAATATACAATGATACACGTAAATTAATTCATATTCACGACGCTTATGCTTGTCTTGCTTTGTGGATGAATAATACACAAAAAGCTATTTGATATAAATATAAATTAATATCTATATTTTATTTTTTACATTACCTAAAAATTAAAATAAATTATAAATCTAAATTTACATATACTTCTAATAAAATTAATATTTTTACCATTTATATCTTTATCGACTAAACCTCATGATATATAGTTAGCTACATCTACATGAATGAATGCCCACGACTAGGAAAATATTAATAGTCCTATTAACATCATAGTCCTTATATTTTTGTCAGTGCTCCTTGTTATACAAGAATAGTTACTGATGGTGATTGAGAACTGTTAAAGCTGTGGCTTTGGGATGTAGCAAATAGTCGTTGCATATACATCCATATCTTCAGAGAATTTATTTAATAAAATACGGTTATTCTCTGCCTTCCCATGCAAATCATGAGATTATGTATTACCTCACACAAAACTTGAAAGGCTTATTGCTAATTATTTATTGTCTCATCCTTTTTCCTTCTTTGTCAATTTACTATTTTCATCAATATAAATAGTATAAAAAGTAGTAGTAATTTTCTCAGCTAAACTATATGAATAAGACCATATGCATTCCTTTTTTATATTTCCTTTTTTCATGTAAGTAATCCTTTGGGTTCCGTCAAAGATTATTGAGGATTTTTAGAATTGGGATTTCAATATTTTGTTTTATTTGTTTTCATTTACAATATAAGCAAAAAGGAAAAAATGTATATATAATATAAGCAACATTAAATTGTTAATAATTTCATTGATCATTGTAATAATTGGAAAATGCTGATGTCTGATGGTAGTAGTGTAGGTCCGATGTGGGACCACTAATTAAGGGGCCCATGATTTATATATATACACATCATACTTGCACTTGATTCGGACCCGTTTCTTTTTTAACTCTCTCCTTTTCCTTTTATCTCTTTTTTTTTTTCAATTTTACTTTTAATCTACTAAAATTTTAATAGCATGTAATGTAATAATAGTACATGGTAAATTAATTTAAGATTGAAAAACAAATTTAATAGAGATGTATATAATGATTAGCAATTTTTTCCAAGCTTTGAATTGAAAGGCATTTAAAGTTGGTGTGTTATGGTAGTTGGTTTCTGTGTTTCTTAGCAATTTAATTGCTTTATCTTGAAACTGAGGCATCCAACCACAAAAATTCCGAAATAAGTTGATAATGAGAAAAGGGGATGGAAATTGTGAAAACGACAAGAAGATATTTAATGAGAAAATGAGCAATGAGATCCCTCCACCCGCTTCTTTATCCCCACTTTTTTTTTTCTTTTTAATTAAACAAATAATAATAGAGATTTAATTAATTAAGCTTTTGTGGAAGGAGACGTTTCCTCGTTTTTCAGCTGTTTGTATCTTCTGACACACCTTGATTGCATTTACATTTTCATTATCTTTTCTCTATTTATTTTTATTTATTATCTATAGATAGATTTCTCAGTTATAGAACAAGGACTTTCTCTCTCTAAGCCTTCAAAGGTTCTTTGTTGCTCATCATCAAAGAGTGTGCTTGGCTGCATCAAATGATTTGAAAAGAGAGGGTAAGTCAAATCATCAAACACAAGTTCCCCTATTTTAATCTATTCTTATGTACTTCTATTCAAAAGAAAAGAAAACAAACAAAAGAAAAAGAAAAAAAAAAACACTGAACCTAATTAACATGTTAGGTTCAGTGTTAATAAACACTTCTCTCACAAAATTCTGCACTTACATACCCAGAATTCCAAATATTGAAAAGACTTAATTTTTAAGAAGAAAATGGTGATAAATGTGTGGATAAGGAAGTGAGTAAAGATGGGTATCTTTTTTTTTTTTTCCTGAAGTCATTTTTTAACTCTCTCTCTCTCGGACTTCTTTATTGCCCTTTTCAGTTGGGTTTGGGAATTGCAGAAGATCTAGACTCTGACAGAGATCTTTTCTCTTTGTGTGCTATATATAGCTAGCCATGTAACTGTATTTTTGTTTTCGATGGGTGAGACTAACTGAACTGTGTGTGTTCTTTGATGTGCTTAGCTTGTCTATGTCTCTCTCTTTCTTTCGTCAAATCCGTTTATGTCAAAGGTTTGGTGGTCATTGTAATTGAAATTCTTAGCTTGTTTTCCTTAGCAGTTCGATGATGATGATGATGAAGAAGCAGCACGTGCGCTCTCTATTAATCCCTGTCACACCAGGTATACTACTGCTACTACTACTACTATGTCTATACCACATATATATCCATTATTATTTCATTAACTAATATAATATATAAACCACCTTATTCCTCTCGTTTTC
>JASCZI010000425.1:4904-44421 GCA_036250425.1 Stylosanthes scabra
ATAATTTTATCTTGAATATTCTTTGTTGGTTAATATTGATGCACAATATGTTTTGGTTTCTTATATCAAAGTACCATACGTGCCCTTTGTGTGTGCAGTGACATTATAATTCAAGGACTCACCATTGTTGCACCTATTGACTCTCCCAACACAGATGGAATAGATCCTGGTATAGTTTCTTTCCACTATGACTATCCCTAGCTATGTTGTTGAAAATTCAATCACTAATTATTCCCTCATTTTTTCTTTACCAGATTCCTGTACCAACACAAGGATTGAAGACTGCAATATTGTCTCTGGTGATGATTGTATTGCAGTTAAGAGTGGTTGGGATGAGTATGGAATAAATTTTGGAATGCCAAGCCAACACATAGTCATTAAAAGGCTAACATGTTCATCCCCTGATAGTGCTATGATTGCATTAGGCAGTGAGATGTCTGGTGGAATCCAAGATGTTAGGGCCGAAAATCTTACTGCTATCAATACCGAATCTGCTGTTAGGATCAAGACTGCAGTTGGTAGAGGAGGATATGTTAAAGACATATTTGTTAAGGGAATGAACTTGAGCAACATGAAATATGTGTTTTGGATAACAGGTTCTTATGGATCACACCCTGACAATGATTTTGATCCGAAAGCACTTCCTGATATTAGTGGCATAAACTATAGAGATATCATAGTAGATTACTGCAATTATACAGCAAAACTTGAAGGGATTCCTAATGATCCTTTTACAGGAATCTGTATATCTAATGTGAATATTGCAAATAGTGACATGAAGAAATTGCAATGGAATTGCACTGATGTTGAAGGTGTCACAAGCCATGTTAGTCCTGTCCCTTGTGAATTGCTGCCACAGAAGGAAGAGAAGAAATTTGATTGTCCTTTCCCAGATGAAAAACTTCCCATTGAAAGTGTTATGTTAAAGACTTGTTCCTTGAGAAGTGCCTAATTCTTATAGTAATATATGATTATGAATTCAGTTAAATTTTGAAGTCAATATCCATTATATTAAAAATCATATTCTGATCTATGTATGTAGGAAACTAGGAGTTTTAGTGAAATGAAACTATCCAGAAGTTATATTACTATTATAAATATATAGTGACTATTTTATAAAAATTGACTTATTATTCAGCTCATAATGCTGTTTGAAAATGTTCAATTTGTCTTTAAACTATGATTTACAACAAATATATATTATTATCACTGTAACTAGAGAATTATACAGTAAGTGGTGAATGAGCTACATTACTTGCATCACACAATGGCTACTATCACTAGCCAACTACATGCATCATGCAATTCACACATCATTATTCATACATCAACAAATACTATAAGATAATATAAATTATATAAACTAAAAAAAAAGGATTAGTCAAGATGTAATAATAATACATAAGTTTTAGAAAAACAAATTTGAAAAAGAAGACTTGTACTATTTAGAAATTGTTTTCAATATACAAAGCTTTCTGCACTACAAATTATTATATATTAAATAACTAAAACACTTAACATATATAAATACCTTTAACTTTAATTTTGTATGAGAAATGCTACATGACCAACGAAATTTATTAATTTTTGATCAATGTATAACCAGCACATATTTTGCACCTATAATTTAAATAATTTATACATTTATTTTTCTCATTTTATATTCATACTTATTATATTTTGTATATATATTTTTTCAAATATTGCACAAATTTTATACATATTTTGCACTTATATTTTTAGACTTACTATATATAAATATATTACTGATTATATTTGCTGGTTATAATAAATTAATTTCGCTGGTGAGAGAATTTCTCATAAAAGAATGATATTATATCCCCTCCCATAATATATTTGTTCGAGATAGTTGAACAGGTATGAGAACTAACAACATCAACGAAATCCAAAGGCGTAACATTATGTAAATTTGTATGGCTGACGCAAGCAAAGCAGCTCAATGTCCCTTTCTTCAATAGTTTTATTTATAGGAACAACCTTGATTTCAAACAGCTTTGGCCACAATTTTCCTGTCACTGTAAGCAATACAAGAGTTACATAAACATGCTGAAAATGAAAAAGGAAACTAAAAGCAAAAAAAAGATTGGAATGAAAAAATAAATAAATAAAAATTGAATGGCTTTAGGCAAATATATAAAATGTTTGGAAGTTTGACCTAATTCTTTTTAAATGAACTAAAAATAAACCAAAAAGGTTGGAGCTTACCAAAAATCCTTTTTTGCTGACCATCCCATGCTATCCCATTCAAAACATCAATATCCTAAAATGTAAATGCATAAACAATGAGTCAAATCCAACAGTTACCTTCTGAAAAAAATTGATCTTAAAAATGGAACAGAAGATTATTAATTCAATCCCAATATCCCATTATTAAATTATAGCTGCAATGCAAGCATGCAAACATATACAGTGAAAAGTAGGATCCAAACAATTCTTGTCTCAAGAAAAGGTTCAGGTTACTTACAGTATGCCCGGCATCAATTAGTCCTTTCCTGCATAGTGTAGATAAAATAAAATGTGAATATAAGAGAAAATGACAAACATAATTGTTAGAGTTAGCCCCAGTTTTGGTCCTCATTCTTCAATAGATACAAAGAAAATCAAGTTGGAACTCAAATGATCGTTTTTAGTACATTGTTACCATGTAATAACTAAATTGGTGTTTACTCTAAACATTATATCATTTACTTACTCTTAAGCATTACGTAGTTAGTCTGTATATAGAAAAGAAAAAAGAAGCCATGCCTTAAATTTGGGAGGAGAATCCATCCAAGAACACGGCCATCATTCGGAGAGATTCTTGCAATACAGTCGGTCTGCATCATAAAATATCAACATCAAAGTCCAGCTAAACAAGGAATCTTGGGCCAAAAATATGATGCATACAAGATTAATTTGCTTTAACTACACAATAGTTAAACATTAAATGACATACTGTAAAAACATTCGCCCAAATTTCACCATCTATATATTCCAATTCATTGAGATTGTACACTTGCTTATCCTTATAGTAGACAACATGCTCTGATATAGCTGCATAAAAGAGGGCGAGGTAAATTCAATGAAAGTACATGACAAGCAAAGGTAAACTAATCTCAGTAGAGGCAGACCTTTAAATGTTCGAGGATCCAGTTTATACAATGTTGAACTGCCATCACTTCCAAAGAGGACTTTTCCATCAGTCGCCAGACCCCAGCCATCTTTCATTTCATGATTAAATGTCCCTACCTGCAATAATTGTAAAAGCAAGATTTCAGTAATATAACTATTTGGTTTAATAGGCATAATTATGTTGCAAACCAACCACAATCTGATCATGTTGTGATCTCCTGAGCAGAGTCTTATTGAATCTAAACAATGGAAGCTACTTAATTTATGACAGAAACAAATGATTGTATGAGAAGGTAAAGCACGAACTTCGCGTAAAGTTTTCGGGTCATATATGAAACCAATTTTCTGCAGCCAAGTTACTTGAAACAGCCTACAAAACATGCAACAGGTACTTATTAGAATCAAAACAATATGCAAGTGTAAAAGAAAACAACTAAAACTACTCTATCAAATGTATAAGCTAATAACACATCAATAGATCCTAGGTAAACATCCCCTACAACAATCCTTAACTAATGGACATTCACCCTTTCCTTCTTTTTTCTATCTGCCTAGTCATCAACAGTAGAATTTTTTTTTTTTTTTCAATTACTCTGCGCATGCATAGTGCATCAACATAAACCAAAAAAGAAAATTTCAATTTCCCTTACATACCTTTTATCAAGTAGAGTTAAGCCTTCTCCAAATAAAGTACCACCCATGTTCTGAATCTCCTCCACCTTCATGCAGCAAAAATAATGTAAGTTTACAATAGCATTCATATTGTCAAATACCCAATCAAGGTATAGACTAACAATATACATATCTATGCCCGTATTGAAATATCTAACTTCCAATTTCATACCTAAACGGTACATCTTTATTGACATTCAGTTTAAGTTACTTCCCCCCCTCCTCTCAAATTTGGTCCCGTAGTGAACTTGTCGAAATTTCTTGTGTGCTAAAGTCTATAAAGAAAATTAATTCATATAAGAGAAATTATATCTATACCATCACAAGTTTGCAACAAACAAGTAGATGCATAATAAAAGGACTTGTCTTTGGATTGAACCAATTTGCTTGTCATCAGCCGTTATTCTTATAAATGAATAATAAATTGAAAACATATGGAACCAAGTATCTGAACAAGCACATGAAATTGTTTAAGAACCAGGGATTCTGTACCTTGCCTGTATGAAGAGCAACTTTCCGAACAGATGACTGAAACCACAAATAAATAAAACAGTTAATAATTCCATCCTACCACAAAACTCGAGCAAAAGGAAAACTAGGAAAGTGAAAGAAGCAACATACCCTCCCATATATACCAGTTGATTCAAATAAGGTGTCATTTCCAGCATAAAGAAGGCCCTGAAAGCAGCCATTTTAACCCTCAATTAGACATCAAATGATAACCAAATTAACATATTGGCTTTCCATAAGTTATGTGATGCATTCTAAACCATAAAAATTTCCCAAACTCTTGAATTGTAATGTCTTCTTAGCACATAGCCTGATGTTCACTATCATTAGTATGCTTATGTACTACTGCCTACTACTGCTAAAACATCCAATGAAGTTCTCAAGTTCGTTGTTGAATTTATTCATGCTTTTTTCTTTCACTCCTACCGTGGAAATGGTGAGAGAGTGTTTACTGCAACTACTCAATCACCACCGAATTCCGAAATGAAAATGCACAAGAATAAGTTACAAGATAACTGTTTCTAACTTTAAATAGCAAGTTCCACACTATCCTAACTAACTTGCCTAGTCAGCAAAACAAACTAACTAACTTGCTAAACTACTCAGCTAGTTAAAGAAGGTACTTAACTAACTTACTATATCACCTCACGCAAGGTTGTCAAACTCGCGAGTTTAAGTAAACTCGTAGAGCTGATCTAGACTGAGTTAACTTGTAAACTCATACGAGTTTATCTATTATATAAAAATATAAATATAACATACAAAATCTCAAATTTAGACATTCAAAATTAATAATTTTCAATTTTAAAGTACATAATAAGCTAAACTAGTAGTATATATTATGATAATATAAATACTTTAATAAATTCAAATGATAAATATTAGTTATGCAATAAGTAAAATAATATAAAACACACAAGACAAAGCGTATGTAAGTCAATAATTTTGTAATTCTAACTCTTAAGAGAAAGTATTCCTTTTTGGCAACACGATGTTATTTTGAGAAAAATTGGGTAAAATTTCAAACTCGTTGACTCGCTCATAAACTCGCGAGTTTGAGCGAGTGTATATGAGTTTATCTGAGTTTATACAAGTTCAACCGAGTTTACTAGGGTACGAGTTTAGTGTCGAGTTAACTCGATTCCACAACCTAAACTTGTAAGAGTTTAAGAGTTAAAAGTAGAGTTTGACAACCATGACCTCACGTAACACCTACCGATCACACAACAGTTTGATATTCTTTTATGATCTAAACAGTTTCAGGTACTCGCTAACAACCTTGAAGCACAAACACAGAATTATCCAAATTATTTGCAAACAAATTAAATCATACCTATCTGCAGCCATATAATTCTAAACAGGGGGAAAAAGTGACCACAAAAAAAAAAATTGATTTTATTTTTTCGGGTATCAAAATTCAAAAGTAAATATATACCTGGGTGAAGGCTTGTGGATCATGAGGGAACACGTTGACCAAGTTGACCATCTCATAAGAAACATAATTTCCGAACGCGCGCCACTTGTTCGACGAAACGAACAAGAGAGCCGCGACGGAAACAAAGAGAACCCCCGAGAGAAGCACGGAGACGGTGGCGTAAGGGCGAGCCCTGTTGCGGCGCGGTAGAGAATTAGCAGCAGCAGCCATGGAAGAAGCTCGGGGCGCTGCGAGATGTTCAGCGGTTCTCTTCTTCTTCAGCGATCTAGCTCCCATGGATGCCGCGGATTTTCATTGAAGAGTGAAGTGAGAGAGAAAGGTTATTTGGTGGCGCACGATAGGGATGAAGTCAGCAACGGTACTAAAATGCGCAAGCTAATTTGCATCTGACTCTATTGGCTCTTCCGTGTAGTTAACTAGTTATTAGTTTTCTGTTTCTGAAATTTGGCATTACTGCCTCGTGGACTGTGTGAGTGTGTGACGGCGCGAAAGAGGGACTGTACTGTACACAGTTTGGTTAATCAGCTGCCCCCGACTGGAGTTGCACGTGTCAGATAGCTTGTTGAGTTAGTTTTTTTTTTTTTTTTTTGGATGTGGAGTGAGTTAGTTTAAGCATTCTTAGTGGTTGGTCGGAAAGTATTAACAAGTAACAACTCTCTCTCTCTGACGGGTTCCTTTTTATTTTTTTGGTAATCCTCTCTGACGGGTTCTGCTTCCCTGTTCGGCCTGAGCTTTTATGGGCCCTGGTCCTTTATCTTTCTTGGATTTTTCCTTTTCTGGGCCGTTAAGGCCCCTCCGTAAACCCAAAAAAGAAAAACATAACTCTCTCCGTCTTAAGGAATAGCCATTGCCACCACAAAAACGTATCATAATTTCTTTTTGTTAAAAATCGGTAAAAATAAAATAGGCTAGAAGAATTTTTAAACATCAACATTATGCAAAATTCAATTTACTTCTACTATCAGTTAAGCAAATTCTAAAGATTGAATCAAGCCTACTACATATTACAAGTTACAACAATTAAACCACTTCAGACACACAATTTAGCTAGAATTATCATTGTTATGTTAGAATCTCCCTAAGGTAAGCTACGAATTTTTTGTCGTGTTATATAGGTAAAATTCATTTTAAAAATACGTTACGTTTTAGCATTTATATTTAAAATTAGTACCTTATGATTTTGATTTCATGCAAAAATATTTAAAAGTGAGATATTACTTTTGATCAATTAAAAAATAAAATCAGAAATAGCTAATTTTATACTATAAATTTTACACAAAATTAAAATACTTTTAAATTAGTTTCTTAAAAATAACAAAAATCTCACCCAATTTACTTCCTTCTTTCTATCTATGAAAGGGGAGAGATGTTAAGTAGAGAGGTCTGGTAAACTTCGTGAAAAGCACAGAACATTCGAGAGTAAGCGTGCCGTTACGGAAAGTTCGCGAACCCCATTCCCGCGAAATTCACGATCCACACTTTAACAGTTTAACCAACAACAGCATTTTCTAAATCCAAAACGACTGCGTTTTTGTGCCCCAAAGAAACCAACCCGCGCCATTTGAAAAAAAACGTTTAAATAAATAAAGTTAAAAAACGAAGATCTTTCTCTCTCGTTCCGGAGAGAAGTAGAATAATCCAGAACCTCTCTGCTACTATAATAACCCATTCCCCTCCGTCTTCCTAACTCGCTGAACACGCAAAACAACAAACACCTTCTCCGCGCTTCGCGATTCTCGCTATCTTCGCTTCGCTCTGTTATCTTTCTCTGCAATTCATTCGAGCACGCTAACAATGTCGGATGTACAGATGGCAGACGCTGAGACCTTCGCATTCCAAGCGGAGATCAACCAATTGCTGAGCCTCATCATCAACACTTTCTACTCCAACAAGGAGATCTTCCTTCGCGAACTCATCAGCAACGCTTCCGATGCTTTGGATAAGATCCGATTCGAGAGCTTAACCGATAAGAGCAAGCTCGATGCTCAGCCGGAGCTCTTCATTCGTCTCGTTCCCGATAAGGCCAACAAGACCCTCTCCATCATCGATAGTGGAATTGGAATGACCAAAGCAGGTACCGTAAAATGCAGCTCCAATTTTGCTCTGAATTCTTAGCCGCGTGTTGTTTATTTGATTTTGATGACTGATTTGTTTCTCTGTGTGTATAGATTTGGTGAATAATTTGGGAACAATTGCGAGGTCTGGGACGAAGGAGTTCATGGAGGCGCTGCAGGCCGGTGCTGACGTCAGCATGATTGGGCAGTTCGGTGTTGGGTTCTACTCTGCGTACTTGGTTGCCGAGAAGGTGATTGTGACCACCAAGCATAACGATGATGAGCAGTACATTTGGGAGTCACAGGCTGGTGGATCATTCACTGTGACCAGGGATACCAGTGGGGAGCAACTCGGAAGAGGAACCAAGATCACTCTCTTCCTCAAGGAGGATCAGGTAATGCAGACAACTTAACCCCATTTTAATTTCTATTTGTTCAGAAGTTTATTGAATATGGTTTTATTCTTTGATTAGTATTCTGTGTGATATGAATATGTTTAGGTGAATAGGGTATTAAACATTTTGAATATGGAGCTCATTGTTGATATTTTGCTAATCTGGTTCGGAGTACTACTTTCTCATTCTGAGTAATTGGCGCTCTAGCTGTTCTTGTCTGTTTTTTTCGAGTTTTGTTTTCGATTGAATTAGGTGTTTCTTAGTTTTTGTTTGTAGTGTTTTTGGTGTTTCTGGTTTGGCGTGTTTGGGTGTATTTTCGTGTTTTGAGATGCTTTTATTTTCTGTACCCTTTGTTCTATAATCTCCCCCTCGGGGTCGAGAGCTTGAACAACTATCGAAAAAAAGGTTATTAAACATGTGATATGAAGATTTTTGTTGCAATGAGTTCGAAGAATACAAATAATAATTGATAATTATGGGAGGTCTGCACGTCTTTGATTCATCGAGTGCTTCCTTTAGTTTTTAGATTTTAGGGGAACATTGAAAATGTTTAATGTATTTTTCAATTGAAAGTTGCTTTAGTTTGAGCTTGCAACCTGATATAATGGCTGAGTGATTGATATTGTCTTTGGTTTTTAATAGCTGGAGTACTTGGAGGAGAGGAGGATCAAGGATCTTGTGAAGAAGCACTCAGAATTCATTAGCTATCCCATTTATCTTTGGACTGAGAAGACCACTGAGAAAGAGATCAGTGACGATGAAGAGGATGAACCCAAGAAGGAGGAGGAAGGTGATGTTGAGGAAGTTGATGAAGAGAAGGAAAAGGACTCCAAGAAGAAGAAGAAGATCAAGGAGGTTTCTCACGAATGGCAACTCATCAACAAGCAGAAACCGATCTGGCTGCGCAAGCCAGAAGAGATAACCAAGGAGGAATATGCATCCTTCTACAAGAGCCTCACCAATGACTGGGAAGACCACTTGGCAGTGAAGCATTTCTCAGTTGAAGGCCAGCTTGAATTTAAGGCTATTCTCTTTGTCCCCAAGAGAGCACCCTTTGATCTGTTTGACACCAGGAAGAAGCCGAACAACATCAAGCTTTATGTCAGGAGGGTGTTCATCATGGACAACTGCGAGGAGATCATTCCCGAGTACCTTAGCTTTGTCAAGGGTGTTGTGGATTCTGATGACTTGCCACTCAACATCTCTCGTGAGATGTTGCAGCAGAACAAGATCCTAAAGGTGATCAGGAAGAACATTGTGAAGAAGTGCATTGAGATGTTCAATGAGATTGCTGAGAATAAGGATGATTACAACAAATTCTATGAAGCTTTCTCCAAGAATCTCAAGTTGGGTATCCACGAGGATAGCCAAAACAGATCCAAATTGGCTGATTTGCTCAGATATCACTCTACAAAGAGTGGAGATGAGATGACAAGCTTAAAGGACTATGTTACCAGAATGAAGGAGGGACAGAAGGACATTTACTACATTACTGGAGAAAGCAAGAAAGCAGTGGAGAACTCTCCCTTCTTGGAGAAGCTCAAGAAAAAGGGATATGAGGTGTTGTTCATGGTCGATGCCATTGATGAGTATGCTGTTGGACAGTTGAAGGAGTATGAAGGCAAGAAATTGGTTTCAGCTACAAAGGAAGGACTGAAGCTGGATGATGAAACAGAGGAGGAGAAAAAGAAAAAGGAAGAAAAGAAGAAGTCATTTGAGGACCTCTGCAAAGTTATCAAGGACATATTGGGAGACAAAGTTGAGAAGGTTGTGGTTTCTGACAGAATTGTTGATTCACCTTGCTGTTTGGTCACTGGTGAGTATGGTTGGAGTGCAAACATGGAGAGGATTATGAAGGCTCAGGCCTTGAGAGATAACAGCATGGCTGGCTACATGTCTAGCAAGAAGACTATGGAGATTAATCCTGACAATGGCATTATGGAAGAACTGAGGAAGCGGGCAGAAGCTGACAAGAATGACAAGTCGGTGAAGGATCTTGTGCTGCTGCTGTTTGAGACTGCTCTTTTGACTTCTGGTTTTAGCCTTGATGATCCAAACACCTTTGCTGCAAGGATCCACAGGATGTTGAAGTTGGGTTTGAGCATCGATGAGGATGAAACTGGTGTGGACGATGCTGACATTCCAGCACTGGAAGAGGATGGTGCCGAGGAGAGTAAGATGGAGGAAGTCGATTAAGGTCCAAAGGGTCTGTGATTATGAGTAACGGAGTCTTAGTTTGTCAGATGATAATGAGTAATGGAGTCTTTGTCAAACTATGTTATGTTCCTGTGCTTTTTGGTGTTTTATACTTTGTAATCTTGTGATGTGAAAAAAATGTGTCCCTGTCTTTGTCAAATTGATATACATCAATGAAAAGAACTGAGTTTTCTTCTTCCTATTAAATATGAAAAATATATAAATAATAATTTATGGTGTAGATTCCTGATATGATCCTGAGAGATTCATGATCATGATAGATTATAGATGAGATAGATAGATACCTGATAGCATCCCCAAGCAAAAGTAGTTATTACATAAAGCGGGATAGATTCTAACCACCATAAGATAAAAAATAACAGAGATATGTAACCAAAATAAAAATACAAAACCATGGATAAGAGAATCACATAGCCTGAGAATAACATAGTTCCTAGGCTTCTGCAGTTTGCGTTTCACCTAATATCTGAGAATAAGATAGCTTGAGTCGGAGATATGGGTGAGATTGGTGGATGGGCAAACATTAATCAAGACATCTTGAAGGAAATTGCAAAGCACTTGTATTCCTACGATGATTTCATCCAACTTCAATTGGTTTGCAAGCAATGGAGCTGAGATCTCCAAAGAGATTTTGTGGCTGCTGGTACCTGAAGAATCTTCCAGTACTCATATCTACGAAAATGAGGAGATATACCACCTCATGCAGTTACCTATTGCTGATGAAGTACCACTGCAGATTCAGGGTCTTGAAGAAAATGGCATCAACTATATCAGGCCACCCGAGATGCAGAACAACTTTATCCGTAGTTCTTATGGAGGCTGGTTGATCATCTTAGATACATATCAAGGTTCGAATTATATGTTAAATGCTTTTACAAGGGTCCGTTTAGATCTTCCTCCAGTTTCAGCACTTCCCCATATAGTTGATTATAATCCTAATAATTACGGTTCTGAATATACTTTGAGGGTTATCAATGAAGATCCTTTTGATTAAGACTTATATTAGTTCGAGTGTTTTAATTAATAAAATCGTTGTCTGGAAGGTTACTATGAATTCATGTCTTAGCAATGACAATGAAGATTTTATGGCGGTTATCATATATGGATATGGGTGTAACTTAGCTTATTACAAGCCAAATGATGATAAGAGATGGTTAGAATTTCCAACTAGAAAATCTAACTTCCATGATGTCATATTTTTTGGAAAGAGAATATACGCAATAGATGACCACGGCCAGCTATATGAATTTGATACAAACACAGAATCAGGGTCTGTAGGTGGTATTCATGAAGCCAAACCTCCATCTAATACTTTGTTTGGTTCTTACAAACTTAAATATGTGGTTGGGTGTGATAATGGAAGTTTATTGATGTTGGTGAGATATGTTACTTTTGCTCTTCATACTTACAAATTTGATATCTTTGAATTGAAGAAGAATGCAAAAGAATGGTCCAGATTATATAGTTTAGAAACTTACATTCTGATAATTGGACTCAATTCTTCTGTTCAAATTCTGCCTGCCAGTATTCAATCCAAAGGAAATCAAATTTACTTCACAGAGGGCTATATAGAGTTGAGACCAAGTGACTATGCAGTAACTCATGATATTGGCATCTTCAATTTAGATGATGGAAGTTGTCAAAGACTGTTATCTGATGTAAAGTTTCTTTGTCCTCCTGTGTGGTGTTATTCCAACTAATTTTTTAGTTTTTTTCCATATAGTTTTCAAGTACTTTTTTAAGATAATTAGCAAATTGTTTGAATATTTATTCTTCCTTTTGATGAACACATGTTTATCTCATTTTATCATTATTAATTAATGCTATTGGACTTGTGAACAACCAGATTTCTCTCTCTGGTTCCCCTAAATCCTACATATGCATATTTGAGGGATAAGGGATAATAACAATCATATCATATACATATGCCTCCCCTTCAATGGCTTTCGCAGGCAACATTTTGCACTGCACTTTTTGCGGTGGGCCTGGGTGAGTAGGCGATGTTTGATGCGGCTAATTGGGCTGCGTAGGAATGGGTGTGGGATGCGGTGCTGCTTTCCTGTTTGGCTGGTTGGTTGCACCTATCCCCTTGTGATGCTTGCTATAAATTGGATGTGGGATGCTGCTTCCTTTTTCATAACTACTCACTAATCCAGATCAATATATATAAAGTACTCGGACAAAGAAATTATGTCTTTACTAGCTTGTATTATCAAAAGGATAATGAAATAAAGATGCTAATTCTAGAGGAGATGACACGGACTGATAGATCTAAATTTTCTTAAATTATAAAATTATCAAAAGTAGTTTATGACTTTATGGTCTATATGCAAAATTATTATTTAACTTTATGATGTTCCAAACGCGAAGGATGATGGAAAGAACTTGGACCAGATTAATTAAATTAAATACTTGCCCTGTAATGAAACTTAGATGAATTTACTATTTGGACTTTTGTTGCCAAAGAAAATTCTTTTGAAATAATTAATACTATCAATAAAAGAAGACTACTTAAAAAATTAACAAAAACAAGACTTCTAACAACTAAGTCAAGTAAACAAATGAATTGAAGGTGTAGGGGGTAGTTGTTGTTTAGTTTATTTGCCTATTTAACTTAGGATGACGAAACTGATGTTAATGTAAATTTGTAAAATTTATTTAACACCTTAATTTGAAATTTATATGCAAGTTTAAGAACTGTACAAGAGAGTAAAGCATGCATGTTTTCCTTCATTGAAAAGTGTTGATTTTCAACAAACATGGCAACCTTCCAAAAGGCTCATAGTATTCTCTTTCACATACTATTGATATCTTCACTTCAATTTAAGACAACAATCACAGCATCATCACCAATAACAGAAGTAGAAGCAGAAGCACTTCTTAAATGGAAAAACACTCTCTCACTTCCTCTTCCTCCTTCTCTTAACACATGGTCGCATGCAAACCTTAACAGTCTTTGCAATTGGCATGCCATTGTTTGTGACAAAACAAACACAACAATCTCACAGATAAACCTTTCTAGTTCCAATCTCTCTGGCACCCTTAATGCCTTTTCTTTCACTTCTTTTTCAAACCTCACTCTTCTCAGCCTCAATGGTAATAGCCTTAAAGGGTCATTGCCATCTTCAATTGGCAGCCTCTCTAAGCTCACTTTCTTCGACTTGGGAAACAACTTATTTGCAGGTACACTTCCTTCTGAACTAGGCCACTTAATGGAGCTTCAGTATCTCAATTTTCACAGTAACAGTTTCAATGGCACCATTCCATATCAGCTCACGTATCTCCCCAAGGTACCCTAGAGTTTGTTTACTGAAATTAATGTTTAGTTAGTTTGTTATTCCTTTCATATTTGCAACGTGTTATTCAGTTTCATCGATAGCGCGTTTTTTTGTGTTTCTTTTGTTGTTATTTGTGAGAAGTCTGCTTGGTGGGTTTTCGTCGTAGAAGTGGTAGATTGCTACATTACTTTGGTTCTAGTTTTCTGGTGTGTGTTTTTCAGTAGTGCTGTTTTCTATATGGTGTTTCGGGTAAGGTGATTTGTTGTTGGGTGTTTTTGTTTGATTCTTTTGGTGTGGTTTAGGTGTTGTTTTATGTTTTTCGGTACTTTGTTATACTCTAATCTCCCCTACGGTGTCGAGAGTTAGAACAAATGATGTAAAAAAGTTTCATTGTTACCTAACAGGTATGGCACATGGACTTTGGATCAAATTACTTTGCATCTCCTCCTAAGTGGTCTCAATATTCAGGCATGCCTTCATTAACATACCTTGACTTGCATACAAATAAGCTCACTTCAGAATTCCCAAGTTTCATATTAGATTGCCACAACTTAACTTACCTTGACCTCCGCCATAACCAGTTTAATGGCACAATATCAGAATCTATGTACACAAATTTGGCCAAGCTTGAATATCTCAACCTCACAAACTGTGGTTTGGAAGGACCACTATCATCAAACTTTTCGAAGCTCTCTAATCTTAAAGAGCTTCTTATAGGCCGTAACAACTTCTCCGGTCCTATTCCGAAAGAAATAGGATTCATATCTGGACTTCAACACCTTGAAATGCAAAACATTTCAGCCTATGGCGAAATCCCTTCCTCCATAGGTCAACTCAAGGAGCTAAAGTATCTTGATCTCAGTAATAACTTTTTGAAATCTTCAATCCCTTCTGAGCTTGGCCTATGCACTAGTCTCACCTTCCTGGCATTAGCATTTAACAATCTTACCGGTCCCTTGCCGTTATCATTATCCAATTTATCCAAAATTTCAGAGTTAGGACTATCCCACAATTCCTTTTCCGGTCGAATTTCGGCTTCACTGATCTCTAACTGGACTGAATTGATATCTTTGCAACTCCAAAACAATAAATTTACTGGAGAGATTCCTCCTGAGGTCGGCCGGTTGAAAAAAATTAAATACCTCTACCTTTACAGAAATCAATTCTTTGGTCAAATCCCTGGGGAGATTGGAAACTTGAAGGAAATGACAGAGTTAGATCTTTCAGTAAACCGCTTTTCCGGTACAATTCCATCAACCATATGGAATCTCACAAACATCACAACAATATCCCTTTTCTTCAATGAGCTCTCTGGAGCCATTCCAAGGGAAATTGGAAACTTGAAGTCACTGCAATACTTTGATGTTGACAATAACAATTTGGATGGAGAGTTGCCAGACACCATAGCTAAACTAACTGCTTTGAGATATTTTTCTGTTTTCACCAATAACTTCTCAGGAAGCATTACCAGAGATTTTAGAAAGTATAGTCCTTATTTAGGAAAAGTCTTCCTTAAAAATAACAGCTTCACAGGAGAGCTGCCACCTGACCTGTGCAGTGGTATGATGCTAACTGCCCTGGTAGTCAATAACAACAGCTTTTCCGGGACATTACCGAAGTCATTGACAAATTGTTCCAAACTGACTAAAATAGCACTTAATGATAATCAATTCTCTGGAAACATCACAGAAGTCTTTGGTGTATATCCAAGTCTTGTTTCTATCAATCTCAGTGGAAATAAGCTTGTTGGTGAAGTCTCCCCTTTGTGGGGTGAATGTGAGAATCTAACTGAAATACAAATGAGTCAAAACAAACTTTCAGGGAAAATTCCATCTGAGCTAAGTAAGTTGAGTCAGTTACAAGTTCTAACTCTGGACTCCAATGAATTCACAGGCAATGTTCCACTAGAGTTGGGAAATCTAAGCAAGCTCTACGAGTTAAACTTGAGCAGGAACAATTTGTTAGGCGAAATCCCCCGGAGTATCGGCCAATTAGCTCACCTTTCTGAACTTGATTTGTCGGATAATAAATTCAGTGGAAGCATCCCTAAAGAGCTTAGCAATTGTCATGACTTACAAAGCATGAATTTAAGCCACAACAATCTTTCAGGGGAGATTCCATCTGAACTTAGCAATCTGTTCTCACTCCAGTATTTCTTGGACCTCAGTGGTAACTGTCTTTCAGGGGAAATTCCTCAAGACCTTGGAAAGCTCATAGCATTGGAGATTCTCAATGTCTCACACAACCATCTGTTTGGTACAATACCAAATTCCTTGTTGGGCATGCTTAGCATTCAATCTGTTGATTTTTCTTACAACAATTTGACTGGTTTAGTTCCAACTTTTAGCATTTCACAAACAGCAAATGGTGAAGCTTATGTTGGGAACCCTGGTTTGTGTGGCGATGTAAGAGGTTTACAACAATGCTTCAAAGACAAAGCCAGAGGAGTAAACACGAAGATTATTCTTGGTGTTATTCTACCAGTTTGTGGCTTGCTGTTAGGGGTGATTTGTGTTGGAATAGTCCTGTTCCGAGAGAAATGCAGACTGCATGATGAAGAGTCCAACAGCACTCAATATAATGACCAATCAATTTGCATGGTGTGGGGAAAAGATGGAGAATTCACATTTTCTGAACTTGTCAAAGCCACCAATGACTTCGATGGCGAGTTCTGCATTGGAAAAGGAGGATTTGGAAGTGTTTACAAGGCAGAATTACCAACAGGTCAAGTTGTTGCTGTCAAAAGGTTTAGTAGTATCTCAAACTTCGATGACATTCCGGCTATGAATCGCCGGAGTTTTGAGAATGAGATAAGAACACTAACAGGAGTGAGGCACCGCAACATAATCAAGCTTTATGGTTTCTGTTGCAGGAAGAAACACATGTTCTTGGTTTTTGAATATGTAGAGAGGGGAAGCTTAGGAAAAATGTTGTCTGGAGAGGAAGGAAAATCAGAGCTGAGTTGGTCTAAAAGGGTGAGAATTCTTCAGGGTATAGCAAATGCAGTTTCCTACCTGCATAATGATTGTTCAACACAAGTTGTGCACCGAGATATTACACCGAATAACATACTGCTAGACTCAGACTATGAACCTCATCTTGCAGATTTTGGCACTGCAAAGCTGTTAAGTTCCAACAACACTTCAAGTTGGACCACCCTAGCAGGTTCTTATGGCTATATGGCTCCAGGTACACACCCTAACCAATTATTTATACGGTAATGCTACATGTACCAATGTAAACCTCCATACATTCCATTTACAACATGGAAAATGTAAACATCATCATAGAAAAATTCGCAAAACACATTAATAAAACATACGATAGCATAGAAACAGTTCCGTATAGCACAAAAATAGTGTACATCAACACAGAAATCAAAATAAAAGAAGAAGACAAGTGGTATATAGAGGTGTACAGTGGTACACGTAAATTAATTCTTATTTATATTAATCTTGATCAAACGTTTATACTAACAAAATCTGAAATTTGCAGAGTTAGCACAAACTATGAAGGTAACTGAAAAGTGTGATGTGTATAGTTTTGGAGTGGTGGCATTAGAGATAATAATGGGAAAACACCCTGCAGAACTCTTAACAAACCTTTCATCAAACATGTCACGGTCATTAATGGAGGATCAAGAGGTGCTTGTGAAGGATGTTCTAGACCAACGGCTTCCACCTCCAATAGGGCAAATAGCTGAAGCAGTGATGTTAGCAGTGACCATAGCTATGGCATGCACAAATGCATCGCCAGAGTGTAGACCCACCATGCATTCTGTAGCACAAAAGCTATCTGCTATTAACTACTAAGTTGTCATCACTCATCATCACCAAGGATTCAAACTCAAAATTTATGTATAAATTAGATACAAAACTGTTAATGCATTAATAAAATACAGAGTTTAAGTACAAATTAGATATGTTTCAAATATTTATGTGCAAATGAAATAATGAATAGCTGAAACTTTAGACAATGTAATCAATACTTACTTGTGAAGTCTACGCAGAAGTTGGGAAATCACTAATGATAACACAATATAAATTAGTCAAACTATTGAAAAAATTTAAGAAAAAAAAATTAAGGAGCCAATATATATAAATGAGTTACAGATAATAATTCGTATCTATGGTGAATGATCATTGATGATAATTATTTTTAATTTTGGATAATAATTTTTTTAATTTTAAATGATAGCTTAATTATTTACTCCATAATGGCTCTTTAAATTGATTTTGTAGCACTGCTTTTAAGAAATTACTATTATATATACAAATAATAAATTATAAAAATCAATGCCAATAAAATATGTAATAAGAAGGAAAAAATATATTTTTTTAAATGCGTTTATACCTGTAAATATTAAACTTTATTTATTTATTTTATTAAAAAATCCAATAGAATCTTGGATTATGTAAATATTCTTTTAAAAGAAATAATACAATTGAATAAAATACTTTATATATTTAGTACCAAAATTAAGTCACCAAAAAAAAATTAGTGCCAAAATTAATTACTAACAATTTAGTTATCCTAAATAATAACTAAAAATTTTTTAATAGTAAATAGTTATTAACAGTATGACAATGTCATATATTCGTGATAGATTATAAATAGAAGGATAGGTAGTCCCTAACTCATTGATAGCATCTCTCAGAAAGAAACGAAAAAGAAAAAAGAGAGATTATTTTTTATAATATTTAGAGAGAATAACTAAATTTACTCTTTTAAAAAGGTAATTATATTTTTGAGATACTTTTTTATTTATTTTTTCTTTATAAACATATTTTTTTAATTATCTATTATATTTAAATTCTTATTGATGCATATATTTCACTACTATAACAAAAATTTATTGTTGTAAAGCATCCATTCAAAATTATTAAATCTTTTCTAATTTTTAGATTAACTACATCATAATATGATAAAATATGTGACTAACATGATTTAAATTTTTTTTTCAAGACTATTAAATTTTATCTTCTTCTTCTTTTTTATCATTTTGGATAACATAGTTTAAGGATCTCGATATTAGAAAGAGCATTCAAATGCGCTTAGGTGGATAAATGGCTAATGCTGATGGGGTAATAAGAAATTAAAAATGATTATATATTAAAAGCTACCCCATGTAATATTCATATTGAGCTTGATTGGAATTTAACTCCTATACCTATGTTGTTTTTTTGTTTTTCTTTGATTTGTTTAGCTTAGTTTTTCTATGAACATTTTTAAGTACAGACAAAAAAAAATATTTAAAAAAATAAAATAAATAAGAAAATATCTTAAAGATATAATTATCTTTTTAAAAAAATATATTTGGTCCTTCTTTCTAAATAGTGTAAGAAATAATTTTTTTTAATAACTAAATCTCCCCAATGATCCTTTAGAGTAATTCTAAAAAAAAAACATGTTATCCTCATCAAGTTAATTTCAAAATTAAATACAATAATACTAGTTAACTAATAAAACATTAGATTGTTATTTAATAATTTAAAATAGACAATAATTCAAATTAGATATTCTATACTTTAAAATTTTGAATATTTTATTTTTTAAAAAATATAAAATTGAGATTCATTCATTATAGGAAACACAGCTAACAAACCTATGCAGTTTCCAGTCTTCTTTTTTTCCTTGTTCTACAGCTTTTGTCTGAGAGTAGCATAGCTTGAGTCGGAGATATGGGTGAGATTGATAGATGGTCAAACATTCATCGAGACATCTTGAAGGAAATTGCGAAGCACTTCTATTCCTACGATGATTTCATCCAACTTCAATTGGTTTGCAAGCAATGGAGCTTGAAACTTCCAGAGATTTCTAACGAGATTTTGTGGCTGCTGATACCTGAACAATCTTCCAGTACTACTCATATTTACGAAGATGAAGAGATCTACCATCTCATGCAGTTACCTATTGCTGATGAAGTAACAGTAGAGATTCAGGGCCTTGAAGAAAAAGGCATCCCACATCTCATGCTGCGAGAGATTCATGACAACGAGATCTATGGTTCTTATTATGGATGGTTGATCATCATATCGATAACCAAAGGTTCCATGTGTATGCTAAATGCATTTACAAAGGTTCACTTGGATCTTCCTCTAATATCAACTAGTACAGTCCATGTTTGGAAGGTTATTATAAACTCATATCCTGATAGTGACAACAAGGATTTTATGGCGGTGGCAATATATAGACCTGGTCATAGATTAGCCTTTTATAAACCAAACAATAAGAGATGGTTGAAATTTTCCACAAGAAGCCCGTCGGTTTTTCGAGATGTCATATTTTTTGAAGAGAAGATTTATGCAACAAATGATGATGGCCAACTATATAAATTTGATACAAAGACAAGTTCAGGGCGGCCTGTAGGGGGTATTCATGAAGCCAAACCTCCGTAGTTAGATATTTCTTGGTGGAGGTTTCATACTTGCAATTTTTATATCTATGAATTGAAGAAGAATGCAAAAGAATGGCACAGGATCCACAGTTTGGAAAATCCACAGTTTGGAAAATTATGTATTAATGATGGGACCCCACTATGTCGAGTTGAAATGGAATGACTATGTTGACACTCATGATATTGGCATCTTCGACTTGAAAAATGGAAGTTGTCAAAGACTATTATCTGAGGTAAAGTTTGTTTGTCCTCCTGTTTGGTGTTATCCTAGCTCTGTTCTTTAGTTTTTTTGACTTTAGACTTTTAATTGCTTTTTAACCAGTGTTCAGAATTTGGAGTATCGGATTGTGCTTAGATTATTTGTAAAGTATATAAATACATTTTCTTCTTCCAATCTTATTCGATATATAAGCATTTTTTTTTCCACGGTATCCACTAGCACTATAGATACCACGAGACTCCAAAGTCCAATCCGAAGAGTTTTTGTAAAATTAAAGGCATTTAAGCTCCATTATGCCCAAGCGCAACATTCCAACCAAGAAAAGAAATTAAATTAGTTTTCAAGCCAACATTATACAGCTGTGTATTTCCCAACTTTGGTTAATAATAATATAATACATACATCTTAAGTACTGTACAAGTGTATAGACCCTACACAAAACTAGGAAAACTATACACTCATTATTATTTCTCTTTTACAACATTGTAATGGTCATTGATATATACAAAGAACATCACAATGAATGAAGGAAACCAAGGCCTTGCTTAGCTAAGATGCTGTGCAGATAGTAATTACAAATCACACCAGGATTATTATACGAGGCTGTGACTTGCTCCTTTTGGCTAGTTTCCTTTCCAAGAAATCTTGCATAATCATGCAAAATTATGAAATTACATTTTCCCTTTCCAACACCAATCTAGGTAGCACTCTTCAACTGATCATCCTGAAGTATATCTGCATTGATGTAATCATCGGTATCAAGTTCAACCTCGTATGTTGAAAGCACTTTCCTCTGCATGAATTACAACAGTATGCACAATTGTAAGAAAGCTGACCAACAAACACGTTAAACTGTATTATCATTCCTTCATTCATTAAGCTTAATTATGCAGTTAGAAGCAATGATAGGTAGTTGATGAGTAACAATTATTGATAAATATTCCTCAATTCAACTATTCTTAACTAAACTGCATGTATCTCATTTTATTTGATGACATATATCCTCATAACAGGTCCAATATAGACATATAATCATCATTATATTTTTTGAAGATATGGCAAGCCAGAGATCAGTAGTATGAATACTTACATGGTCCTCAAAATCTGGGCTAGTTAAATTGATAGAGAGATTTCTCATCAACAACAGGACCTAAATAGAGCCAAGGTCATAGAAAGAATAGATTTGTCAAATACTCTTTAAGCATAAGTTCATTTATACAATTGTAAAGTAGATATGACTCAATGTGATTCAAGGTCAACCTTCTGATGCATATCTACGAAAAATTTAGCTGAGCAGAATAGGATAGATTGGACTAAGAGAACAATCAGAACATGAACATACCGTCTCAACGTCTATACGGTCCATATTTTTCAGTTTGTGTAGATGATCAGTTTTATTTGGATCAAATACACTGCCAATGAAGCTGTATACCTGGGTGAAATCTGGAAGCACTGCATTAAAACAGTAGGGAAATTCATTATAATGGCAGTTAATCTATACAAAAGACAAAAGAGAACTTGTATGATAGAGAGAACTAAGGATTAAAATTTTCAAATAGGATTTCATGTTGAGCAAAGTGGAAGCTAGAACTTCTGAGACCATTTTCAAGATATTATTATAGTTAGATGAAATGAGTCACTAAATTAAATTAAGATCAAAACACCATACATGATCATTGTAAATGAAAACCTAAAACACATTACCTCTTAATGGAAAGCTAGCAGTCCCTTGTCCATTAGATTCATCACCTGGCTGCACTCTGGGAGTACTCTCACTGCTACCGGAAAGGTTGTTCACTTTCGGTACTGCAAAACAAAATAACGGGGCAAAACAAAATATTGTTAGTGTCTCCTTTTTCTCCCCCTGATAATGAGTATCATTATTTGGGAACAAAATTTTCAGAAATTTTTTTCCAGTACTATATAAACAAAAATCAATATACAGTTCATCAAAAAAGAAAAGAAAAAATTAGTATTACAGAAAACTGTAGTATTCAATACCATGCTGTAAATTAGTGGTTTGCAAGGTGGAGTTTGACCATGAAGGCACCACAGTGTTCACATTAGGAGCTTGAAGCATTGTGGAGGGATCATGTTTCAGTACATATCCAGATTCAAGCAAAGCAGATGAAGATGGAAAAGATTCTGATAGTTGTAAGAGTAAATAAGCTGCATTAATCACTAAATATAATATAGTACTAAATTACAAGTTTATGGCACAAATACTGCATACACAGAAACAAGCATATAGTGAAGGATGATGACCATTTTTGGAAGCCTTTTGAGGATAAGGATGGGCAGCTTTTCTTTTCGGCCTGGGTGGAGGAAGATGTTCACTTGTCCCACTCTTCTGAACTTTTATGAAATATTTCTGTGCATGACTACGTATCTACAAATTCAACAGATATTATGTTTTTTAACTAAATTATCCACATAACAATGAAATCTATAAAATAATAGCACAAGCCACGACAACTCAAACATCTATATAGTACATGCACACAAATGTCACACACTGGCTAAGCTGTTAGCACTCAACCAGCAAAAGGCGTGAAAGAAAATAAAGAAAGTATCAGGGCAATGCTTGGAATAACCTGTATAACTGTCTTTGATCCAACAAATGCTCCAATCTTTTTCCAGTCCCGATCAAACCTGGATGAAGAAAGAAAATAACAAAGTATCAGGACAATGCAAGACAGTGACACCAAGCTTGAGAAAGCAAATAAAGAACCAAACTAATATCTAACTTGAAACACAACATAAGAACGCAAGCAATTAAAGAAGATTTTTACTTCTACCATTACATTGCAAGCATATACAACAATATCATCTTATTATTGTAATTCAAAGATCAAACCATATAATAACTGAAGTGCATTTGGTTGGAGAAGAATGTCGATATTTTTAAGGTTATGTGGTGTCTCTAACCTTGTCACTGGAAAGTATTAGCTACTTCTCTTTAGTGCCTTGCTAATAGATGTTACAACAGAAGTCCAATAGCTGTTATGCAAAGAGACTATTCATCTGCTTAGCAATATTTTGGTTACTTTGAAACTTGGTAAGCTGATTATACTCCTCCTTTAGTTTCCCAACTCTTTTCTTAAGGGTAAATTCATATCCTACTACTAGTAATTATTTCTTACAGTTCAAAACAGCAATACTTCCCTTAATACAACCAAGTAAAATGAAAGGCATCACAGAGGGCACAAAATTTGATGGAAATCAAACTTTGCCCAACTCCATTTGTTCATTTTCCAACATTTTCAGTTCTCCCACAGTCCCACTAACCAAACCAACCCTAAAATTTCCCCAAACAAGAAAACCCTAAAGTCTACACCTTGCCACACAAAATCCTCACATAAAGTTCACACACCACACTAGCATTAACCAATGTCTCATACTCTCTCACCTAAACACTCAAATTCATCGATTACATTTTTTTTCAGAAACAAAATTAAGAGAATAAATAAAGCTAAAAATAGCAGAAAAATAAAAAGGGAACATTTTCTTACAGTTGAAGGGCTTCGAGGAACTTGTCGTGTTCGGGTTCAGTCCAATTCTCCCTGGACTTGGTGATAGTGTAGGGCTTGCGGATTTTCTTTGCGGCGTCGTCGGAGGAGTTAGGGGCAGAGACAGCGGTGGCGGTGGCGGCGGCAGTGACGGAGGCAAAAGGTGCGAGACCGGGGAGAGCGGCGCCGGTGGGGTCCAAGTAGAAGCCCTCTGGCGGGTTCGGGTTTTTGGATACCATCGAATTGGAATTGGAATTGGATTTCACGAATCACAATGATATTTGGAGAGAAATGCGCGGTTCTAAATTGTAATAGCTGCGGCGAAACGCTAAACACACACACCAAATTATGTAAGACTTGTCTTATTAAGGTTAAGGTTGTGCCTTGTCTTATTTTTGAAAAATTAAAATAATAAAAAAGTTTATTTATTTTTTATTTATCAAGATATTTCTCAACCCAACGAAACGAGTATTATTCATCGCGGATCTAAATTTCATTTAAAGATTTGCCGAAAAAAAATGTTTATTTTAATTTTTAGATGAATTCATTTTTATGTTTTTTATTTGCTCTGATAATTAGGATTTAGAAGCTTTTGAGTTTCATTGATTAACTATTAAAATAAAATCATCTCATCATATTTAAGTTCTTAGGCGATATTTTCTTAAAGTTTTGGTATTATAATTTTAAGCTGAATAATAAAGACTTTCAGCTAACCTTAATTAAATCTTATAATTTTTCCAATTAGAAAAAGAAAGCAATAAAAAATACAAATACATAAAAAAAAAATTATTTACCAAATACAAACCCAAATACCTTTCTACAAAATTAATGTTTTTGGTAAACACCTTTCTACAAATTTTGTTTTTGGTGATTCAACAAGGCCTAAGCCCATTCTACAAAAGTTTTATACACTCTTTTTTTTTAATCAGATAGTTAGGTCTGAACTCTCATAGAGTTTGTACATATTTTAGCCCAAAACTATGAGCTTTTTACTTGGACATGAAAAAAACCATTTATGGGCTTGAAATCACCGTATGCGTTATCAGGCAATGTGGGCTGGTTCTTGGGCTTAGAGTGTTTCCTTGACTTTCATTAGTCTTTGTTTCAATTTTATTTTATTTTCAAGAGCAACAAGGTCTTAATCAATAAAATAAAATAAAAGACTGTAATTAGTCAATCTAATGAATCAGTGATAGACTGATAGTATCATTGACCGATTAATGTGGAATAAAAATAAATTAAATGGCTTAACTTTCATTGCTCAAACGAATTACATCAAATTTAGCTCTACAATAGAATGACAAAGGTAATTAATTGAAAAAAAAATAGATAACCAATACATTATAACCAATAGGAAGCCAATATTTAGTTATAGATGATGACTCATATAAATTTTGGATGATAAATTAATCTTAGATATATGAGTTACGGATGATAACTCATATAAATTTTGAATGATAACTTAATTATTGACTACCTAATGGCTCCCTAACATTGGCTCCCTATCACTATTCTTAATTTGAAGACTTTGTTAATCAATCTTCTAATCAATCAAAATACTATTTTATACACTAAATGCAGTCAACAATATCAGTCATGATATATTTGTATAAAAGTACATATAATTTTTAATTATTTTCAATAAATATTTTGTATATAAAAATTATGTGTTTGACAAAATATGTGTTCAAACTTCAAACCATGCATGATAATCCAATTTTGTATGTATTAATTTGGCTGCCTTTCGAGTTGCATATGTTTTGGCTGTTACTTAATCAATATTCCATAGGATAAGTATATACACAACCACCAAAATAAATTACATAAAAAACTTAGAACTTTATTTGAATATTACTTACTTATACATCATTGACTAATAATACAATTTATGTAAATAAGTAGTTTTGGTCAATCAAGTTTAATCAAATCTTTTATTTCAAACATAAAAAATTATTTTGATATTAAATAAAATTTTATTTATGTATAATTTTTTATATTATTTAATATCAAAATAATATTCTATTTAATATAAAAAAAATTACTTAATTAATCAAAATTACTTGATGAACTAGCATTGTGCTAATAATATTCAATGATAGTGAATATTTCACTAATATTAATTTCATAGTAGTTAATTATTTTGGATACTGGAGATATTGACGTACGAATAATGGGGAAATCAGACAAAAGTAAACGTGTATATACTTCAGCTTAGTCATATTCTTTATAATTAAAGTCTCTGTCTGTAACGCTACATGTCTTTTCGGCTTTGAACGAGGACCTGGTCACTGGTTAGCGAGCTTATATCAAAAACCAAAAATCATCAATGGTTGTGGACCACACAACCTGTGGTAAAACATTCAGTGTTCTTTTTGCCAAATTACATGAATATTTAAAGGTCACTACTATTTTATCACCAGCCCAACACTTTAAAGTCATCTAGGTTAATTAAATTATTTAATATAATATATGTTAATATCTTAACTATTATCTTTAAATAAATAAAAAAATCTTTACCTTAGTAGTTACCATATTTAAATGATTTATCACAGAGTAATTTTAATATCAAGGCTTTTGTTAGTTAAACATAGAATAATATCATCTAAAAATAAGCTTTAAGTACAGTGGACCACACCAACAATGAGGTGCATGCTAGTTAGGTAGCTAGAAACAAAGTTTCAACTGAAAGGGTCCATCCTCGAAGCAATAGTAGAATTAGAATATGAAAAGAAGACTAACGGAGCTACAATTAATGTTAATTTATCGTTTATCTCTTGACTTGGGTTGACTTGACTACGCTTCTCCATCATGTGCTTCTCTCCACTTTCCTCTCCCTAGCTCTAGATACTTTTAGCCATAGGACACACTATTTAAGATGCGTTATTGCTTCTTCACTCTCACCCTTCAACCAACATTAATAAATTATTTGAGCGTTACTTCATCAAATTAATTCACCAAGCTCATCTTGTTTAACTAACCTCTTATTACAAATAATCAATCTCATCACAAGATAGTAATGAAGGTTAGAACTCTACCATGCATGCATGCTCCATCTTTAACCTACCTAGCATGTTAAATCTCCTGTTTCTTCATCACCTAATCGGTGCATCATCAAACATATTAATTTTATTTTTCTAATTATATTTGACTTTTAATTTAGGGTCTTGCTATTGATAAGTGTCTTTAAGAATATAAGTTAAAAATAACCAATAATATAAGGGCACTCTCTTTAGCTAAATTATTTAGTTAATTTGCTTTGTTTCCATGCATGATCACTCATTTTTTCTTCTTCTTTTTTGTGGCTACATTTTAGTAACATGCTCAGATTTTCATTTTTTTTTCCCTTTTATTTGCTTTTAGAAAGCTTCAAACTACATATCATATGTTGCGTTTATTAATTTTATTTTTGTGCTATTATAAATTAACAGAAAGCAGTGTTCAAGTTAGGCATAAATGGTGACAAAACAAAACGAAAAGCTATGAAGGCAGTCTCCGGCATCCAAGGTATTCAACAATTAATTAAGAACAGATTAATTTTTAATTATCACAATTAATTTAACTTATTAAGTTGTTATTACAATAATTTTGTAGGAGTTGCTTCAGTGTCAGTGGATATGGCAGAGAAGAAATTAACCTTAACAGGGGACATTGATCCAGTACATGTAGCAGGGAAATTAAGAAAATGTTGTCACACTGAGATAATTTCTGTTGGACCAGCCAAAGAAGAGAAAGAGGAAGAAAATAAGGCATCACTGGCATATGCTATGAAAGTTGTTGAAAGCTATCCTCTTTATTATTATTATCAAGCCAGAGCACCTTATTATGTTACAAGTATGGAGGAGAATCCTAATTCATGTGTCATTTGCTAAGTTCTGTGATATCAAAATAAAATATGAGTGATGTTATTTCATATTTGTATATTAAAAGCGGACACTAAAGTGCAGTGTAAACTACAGAAAGTGAAAAAAATGAAAGTTTTTATCCTTTTTGGTTGTTGTGGTGGTTGAAGGTTGAACTTATAATCAACTTTTAATGTGCAAAGAATATTACTGTTCATTGGATATTGTATTCTTATTTTTGGAGACTTTCTTTTATTCATATTAAAAAAATACTAAAGATAAATATCCAATAGAAGAAATTTATCTTAACTAGTAATGCTTTTGTAACATGAAAAAATAAAAAACTTCAAAATTAACCTTGAGACTGAGAATGCTTAAAATTTCATGTATTAATGTAAGTTATCCGTTATGCAAAGTTTATATTCCAATGCAAACCCTTCCAAATGGTCAAATTAAAGTGTGTCTAAATATAATGTGATAAATCTGTAATGATGCTACCTTAATAGGTCTTAAACTATGATGTAAGCCAAGCTTATCATATATAGTGTTGTCAACAATGGAGTGAAAGGATTATCGATCTGTATGTGAGTATGTCCCTATAAAGTTGGTTTAATTATCTCTTTGATTGCAATATTAAGTTGTAATTAACTCAACAGGAAAATGAATTATATTTATATATATAGATAGTCTTATATTGCTGCTTCTATGTAGTTTGAAATCAATACTAAAATATTTGTGAGAGTATTGCAACCACACATTCACTATCTCTTGTATCGAAATTGTGAAGATGAATGTCCTGTTAAGATTTGATTTTTTTTGTTTAATATTAATAGGATAATTAAAAAATATGACTTAAAATTCTCAATCATAACCCAATTAATTTATATGCAAGATTAATAGTTAAGATTTAGGGTTTTATTTTTTTAAAAAAAAAAAAATTGTATATCATTTATGGTAAATTTTGTCAAAGTTTTTTTTTTTTTTTTTTGGGGACTTGAACTGCTTTGTCAAAGTTACTTCCATATATTGGGATCCACACACATATTATTTTCTCTAAAATGACAATTCGAAGTTTGAATTGTTCAAACAGCATATCTCACAATCTTTGGAACGTAAAACAGAGAAGAAAAAAAATTAAACGCAAAACAGAACATTAGAGCACGAGGGAAAAAGTAAATAATTTTTAGGTTTTACCAATGGACCTACCAAGTACTACCAACTAAGCATGAAAGAATCCCAACCAAGCATCTTAGAAAGTTCCCTATTCGCCTAACCTCATTATTATTGAGTTCTTAGGATCCATCCACGAAGCTATAATTCTACTACTTTTCCCTTGACTCAGTTGACCCCTCTTCTCTCTCTCTCTTCCCCTATATAATCTTCCTCACACCATGCTTCCATTCACCACCTTCACTTCAATTCTAATACTCACATCTTTCCCTTTCCAATTTCTCTCTACTTAACTAGATATCTCAAGTTTCATTATTTCTCAACCAACAATGATGGTTAGTTTATTATTATTAGTTATTTCGTTTCACATATATATCATATGAGAACAATACTAGCTTATCAGCAGATTTTGTTATTTTTATACAGCAATTAGTCATCAATATTCAAACGCGTTAGTTACAAACATGATATTGGATTGTTTGACTAAAGACATTGAGTTGTTGATTAAATATGCTGGCTAAAATTAATTAAATCTGCTGACCTAGCTTTTCTCGTAATATGTTAATGTTAGTTCTAATCAAATCTTTTATTGATTTGTGTTGTTGTTGAACAGAAAGTTGTGTTGAAGGTGGATTTGCACGATGACAAAACCAAGCAAAAAGCTATGAAGACTGTTTCTGGAATTTCAGGGGTTGAGTCTGTGTCTGTGGACATGAAAGACAAGAAAATGAACTTAATTGGTGAAATTGATCCAGTTCATGTGGTAGGGAAATTACGAAAATGGTGTCACACTGAGATATTATCAGTTGGGCCAGCAAAAGAAGAGAAGAAGGAAGAAGCTAAGAAGCCAGCAGAAGAGAATAAGAAACAACAAGAAGCTGCAAAGATATATGAAGCTTATTATCCACTTTATTACCAAATGAGACCACCAATTACACACTATCATCATCCACAACAACAATACCAGTATGTTACAAGTGGAGAAGAAGAATACAGCGATGGCTGTGTAATCTGCTAGATTAATTATTATTTTTTGTTAATGTTATGGAATGATTATGATGAAGAATCACAAGAAAATTGAAATTCTCAGCAAAGAGAGAATAAGTGAAAGCAATGTGTGCTGGATAAGTTGAAAAATATATGGTGATGCAATGTTTGAATATTAATGGATGTAAAATTGTATGCCAAGTTTTGATTTGTTATTATTTTTGTTAGTAATAACTAATGAAGTTTTGAGAGATTAAATTGTTCTGTTCAGTTCTATGGTGCAGAAGTTTTTCTGATCGGTGAAAAATTTTTAAATTCTCAAGAATTCTACATTGTAAAGTCAATTCTCAAGAATTGGTTATAGTGCTTCTGTAATTTTATATTTTCATGGTATCTCCAAATTTGACAGGTCAAAAGTTAATTTATGAAAATTTTAGTTTTATTTAAGAATTTATCATTTATCAATGGATTGTTGAATCCACAAGAAGAAATTCAAATTTCCAACATTTACTTAATAAGCAGACTAGTGAATTAATCACTATTTGAACCAAGTTGATTCTAATGCTTCTGATATCACCTCTACAGTTTCATTTTCCTTTCCAACTCTGTCAACACGTTTAATTAACCTTGTGTTGAAAAGGTTAAAGGCAAAGATTAGTACACAACGTTGAAAAATTATTACTTTTCCTAATAATATATTTTTTATATTTAATATATTCCTCTCATTTTTTTTTATATTTAACTTCAACTTTTTTCTTTTTCACTGTATATGCATGTCATTCTCATTTTTCTATTCAACTTTTATTATTAATTAAGTCATTATATTATTCTCTTTACTCTTAATCTATGAAATCGTTTATTCTATTGTTTCCTCCTCTCTTCATTACTTAATAATATTTTTTTTATGATATGTAGTTTAATAATATCATTTTTAGATTAGTCTTAGCTTAATTTTAAATTTCTCAACACCAATAAGGGCAATAACTATAATTAATTTTTATAATTAATACGTAAATAGTCACACAAAAAGAAGAGACATAATTAAGTAATTATATAAAACAGTTTATAATGTTAATGTATTAAAATTAAATATTTTAAAATTAAAAAGTTATTTATAAATAATAAATTTTCAAAATTAGTGTACCAGTGCACTATTTGAGAACCAGAGGGGAGTACGTAGTACATGTAAACAGTAAACAGAACTTGCAAAGAACTTTACTAGAAGTGATTCTCGCCGCAAAATTGGATGGTTGAATAATTTGAAACCATTAATTATTCTATGAAAGGTCAAGAGGACTTTAATTTCTAGTTTCTTTTGATCCGAAATTGCATGGTGGATTCCCATTGACAAAACAACACTTTTGATGGAGTGATGAATTCCAGAAAAAATTAAAGGAAAAAAAGACAATAACATAATAAAGTAGTCCTTAGCTTCAACTATTGCTACACCTTTTTCCTGAAATGTGATCGATTAACTTTCACGAAAGGAAAAATAAAGCCTTTTTAGGATTTGAAAGGATGCATGCAACAATAATAATAATAATGACTCCAAAATAACAAAAGCGTTGCGCGTTGAAGGTTGATACAAACACATTATTGAAGAAGTCTTCTACATACTATTTTTATTTTTATGTGACTTGATCTTCTATTAAAGTTTTGAAACTTTGAATCATCACTCTTCAATTAATCAGATCAACGTTTCCTGTTTTATTTTGTTGGTAGACATAAATTTATAAGTGTAATGCTATTTGAACAAGTGGTTTTGACTAATCAAATAATTTATTTTTGTGATAAATAGAATATTATTTCGGTATCAAATAGTATAGAAAAGTGCACCTAAATAAAATTTTATTTGATATTGAAATAGTTTTTTATTTAGCATAAAAATAAATAACTTGGTTGCACTTGATTGGCCAAAATTACTTATTCAGATAGAATTATTGAATTTTTAATATGTTGAATGAATTCAAACTATTAAGAGATGAATGTATTATTATGTCATATATTTTATATATAATTGATTTGTTTCTATACAAAATACATAATTATTAGTTTATATATACATCATTTATTTGAAAATGTGTATGTGTGTGCAAAATTTTGATAAACATAGGTAGTGTAATCGTATAGAAATACAGTATATATCATTCAAGTATTAGCCAACACTGTTATATTATTGTAGTGTAAACCAACTAGTGGTAGCTATTGTAGTGTAACAACTCTTGGCTTTTTAAAAAGAAAAAAAAAAAAAAAAGAGAAGGGGGAAAAAGGTTTCAATAATTAGTATTTGTGTATTACACGCTTATGTTATTTCATGGATCACTTTTTTTTAAAGCATGCACTTGCTTTAATTTGATTTTGAAGGACGATAGATATATGAAGGTGCGAAATTAATTTGAACTCTTCTCTTACCTTCCGCGTTAAAATAATCAGAGATATATAGTAACTACTTTTTTAATAAACTTAATATAATTCTTAAAATAAGAATCATATATATCATAGCTAGGAAATTATGTTTCTGAAATTCATATCGAGTTAAATAATTTAACTAGATTATTAAGAATCGATTACTAAATCAATTCGATTCAGAATAAAAATAGATAAGTAACAAATCAATTAGTGAAATGAAAAATTTGATTAAACTATTGGTTAACTAGTTAAACTATTCTAAATTTATAGAAATTAACCGATTTAATTAAAATGATAAAATATTTAAAAAAATATTTTTAAAAAATATCTTTTATATATAAATATATTATTTTGTTATATTCAATTCAACCGCAATTAATTCGATCACCACCTCAGGTTTCAAAAATTTTAATGCTAGCATAACTTTACTTTCAATATAATTAAAACAAAAAAAAAATATTTGTAGGATAATGTATACATATTACTTGGCTAGTTAACTTGACTTGGGGTTGACTTGACTTGACTATTTGAAACTATATCTTTACAGCTTTACTTCACCAGCTACCTAGAATCATCATCATCAATATCTTCTATATATATATATAAGTGTGTCTTGCTCAAACTTAGCTTCATTGCAACACACATCACCATACCTTCACCTCCATCCTCTATTCTACTTTTTACCTTTTAATTTGCAATAATTGTGAACAAAATATTTTACTCAGCTCTCATCACAAATTTAATTAACAATGAAGGTCAGAATTATTATTATACTCCCTATATGCTGGTTAATATAATTACTGACTTTTGTAAATGTATTTAATATATAAGTCCTAACATGTACTTTAATTTGTTAATGTATGTTTCAGAAAGTAGTTTTGAAGGTAGACTTATATGACAATAGAACAAAGCAAAAAGCTATGAAGAAAGTCTCTGGCCTTTCAGGTATATATCATATTTATCTTAATAATTTCCTTTCTTTCCTAAATGCAATTATTATTATTATTATTATTTTATATTTATATATGTTATTTAATTTTGAAGGGGTTGAATCAGTATGTGTGGACATGGAAGACAAGAAATTGGCTATAATTGGGGAGATGGATCCAGTTGAAGTTGTAGGGAAGCTAAGGAAATTGTGTAATGCTGAAATGGTTTCTGTTGGACCTGCCAAAGAAGATAATGATAATCAGAAACCTTATTATGGCATGGAAATTTCAAATTCATCAGATCCTCTTATTACATTCCATGAAGCCTATCATCCTCCTCAATATTATTATTATGATCATCAAATGTGGCCCCCAGTATATAATCAGTGTTACTACAACTATGTTGGACTTGCAGAAGAAGATCATCATGGTTGTGTTATTTGCTAGATTATTAATTTAATTGTAGCAACTTTAATTTTAATCAAGGATGTTCTACTGTATGTTTGAGTATAATATACTGTAAGAATTAGTGTTGTGATGTTTATATTATGCATTGAAATGGATTTGTTCCGACAGTACGAGAGTCAACTGGCCTTGAATATGTACAACGTCATAAGAAAAGAAATGAATGAGATCTGATTAGAGATTATATGAGTGTTTTAGATTGATAGAAGAGAAGTGATGTTGTTTTAGTGTTTTAGTTTATTTAAGTAATTTTTATTTGTTTGTCCTTGTTTTGCACAATGAAAAATTAACTATAAAAAACAGAGGTTTTTACCTTTTTATCATTTATAAGTTTGGATCAAATAATTCTTCTAAATAAAAGATTGATAAAATAAAAAAAATAAGTGTTTAATAATTCTTAAACTAAAATAACAAGACTTACGATGAAAATATTTGAAAATTCAATCATAATTAATTATCTATTTTATTACTTTATCAATATTCTCAATTTAAGAAACTTTTTTTTTTTTTTCAGTTTTCTTTATAGTTTACAATGCCTTACCACCAGGTCATCATTTGGAACATGCTGTAACAGAAAAAAAAAATTCAGGTGACAAACACTTATTTAGTTATTTATGTAATAATTTTGTTCTGAAACATGCTATTTTTAGACTGTAAAAATAAAAAGGTCTAAGCTATGACCTAGGTCAGCAAACAGAAATAAAGAATATACGGCAGTTATTTTTTTCTTTGAATAAACATTTCTACTAAAATTTTACCGTCTAAATAAATAGCTTTATTATGATCTGAAATCCGTTTTTATTAACTATTCAGAGAGTCAGAGACTCAAATAAGAAAACCAGTGGCACATAAATACAGTTGATTGATGAACAAGACAAAGTCAAAGACAACGAATTTTGCAAGTCACACGTTAAAAGGACGAAGTTGATTTTGCTAACGCGGTTTTGTACGGAACCGGAGAGTGGAAAATGGAGAATGGATTATTACCAAAATATCCTTTCAATTCAAGCTTCCTATGTAGTTTCGTACTAAGCTTTCATATTATTTTTTTGTCCTTTTACTGTTTTGTCAATACTTGCTGCTCTACTTGCTATACCTATAATGTCAATTCCCTCACTTACACGCCATTAATAACACTAATTAAATCCATATAAGTTTAAAAATAAAAAATAAATTAGAACGAGCTCATCATTTAGCGAAGAAAACTGAGATAATGATATGAGTATATGACTCATTTAATTTCGTAGTTGAAATGGTATTCAGTGTTCGGTTGAATTGCTCAAGTAGTTGTTTTAGTTTTAATTCTTAAGTCCATATAAGACACAGGGAAGTAGAATTTAAAAAAAAAAGAAAATGACTAAGAGTATTTCTTTGGACTCATCACATGACTGTAATATCTCTCCAGATTGGCAGTGAGCCGGGTTGATGGTGGGATTCCTCTTCTTCTAAGATTTACTCAGTTCGTGATGGGTATGAATCACTTCGTGTTAGAAAATTTAGTTGGACATCTCTTGAGATATGGATATGGATTTGGCGTATTCAAGTTCTCGAGAAGATAAATTTTTCATTTGGTTGATCATTCACAATGGCATTCCAACTGGTTGCTTCAAGTTTAGGAGACAGATGACTGATTCTGATCTTTGTCCTTGTTACGGATTGGAGCCTAAAACTCTTGACCATTGTTTTCGTTTTTGCACAAAAATCAGGATAATTTGGCTTTTTTTTGGATTTGGTTTATCTGATGCGGATTCTCACCTAACTCTTCCCTGCTTGCTTCGGGTAAATATTTCCAAGAATGCCATCTCATTTACTACCACTTTCTGGTGGATTTGGAGGGACCAAAATAATGATTTATTTGATAGCAGTAATCCATGGCCCAATAATAAGATTCTACACCTTATTAGGCACTGTTCTGCTGATTATGTACGTTTTGGCTCGGGATTTTTGGCCTTAAATCAACAACATAACTTGAACTCTTGGTATCCCCCACCGATGCATGCTGTTAAAATAAATTGTGACGGTAGTCTTTATGTGCATGATTGCAAGACAGGGTTCGGGTGTGTTATACGGGATAGCAATGGACTTTGGCTTAGAGGATGCTCTGCTTCTCTTATAGAAGAGTCTATTCTTAAATGTGAACTATTTGCAATATGGAGAAGGTTGGTGCTAGCTTGGGAGAATGGCTATAGGCAGGTTATTTGTGAAACAGATAGCTTGAAGGCATATTTAATTACACAGACCAGTAACATGGTAATGAATTAAGACACAAAAGATCTTCGAGCGAAGATTACTGACATTTTGCATTAGGATTAGACTGCTCGAATTCAACTCATTAAAAAAAAAGCAAATTCAGTGGCTGACAATATGGCGAAAGAAGCTGCAATGTTGCAATATAATTATATAGAATGACTTGTTCCTCAACCATCTATTGTTTCTCTTATTAGGATGGACAGCTCAGTTTCTCCTTAAGCCTTGTTTGCTGGATTGTTAAAAAAAAAAAAAAATCACATGACTGTAATACTTATACTATTTTTCAATATTGTAATATTCCTATCATTCTCAATACATTCTCCATCATATATATATATAGCATTATTATGGCATAATTAATATACTGATCGCATCAACTACTCGGTTATCAAGTAAAACATAAGTACATGACTATCATTAACATAATTGAAAAACTATTATAAACCACATGCCCTTTCATAGTTGCGTAAGTGAACAATATTTATTTCAAAAGTTTTAATTATATAACAGTATAAAATTACACTATTATAATAATCTTATCACTCGTTCATTTTTAGTATTGCTTCTTAGTTATTATTATATATTTTGGTAGGTATATTTATGTTTATATGACCAATAACTGACTCTTTTTCTTATTAAAGTGGATGGAAAGTGAATTAATTCAATTGATTTGATTCTCACACTCCTTAACCCACTTAATTAAAGTACATTTAACAAACTCTACAGTCTACACTACATGAATAGTGTGAAACTGTGAATACATTTTTTTGTCATTTAAGACAACTCAATACGCTAACGAGATTTCATGGAAGGCCCAAAAAAAAAAGTGGCTTGACTTGTATTGACTTCCCCTCTGCTTGTGATTGATTGTGCCTATAAATACCATCAAAGGAGAAGCCTTAGAAGTTCATCAGTTCAATTAACAACTATCTCTTCTCTCAACTCTCAACTCTTAACTTTCCTCATATTTTTTGATTTCCTTTAGCATCCTAACCCTTCTTCAATATCAACATGAAGGTGAGATTTTTTGTTCTCTTATATATTTCAACCACTCTTTTGATGAGATCAAGTTATTATTAATTAATTTCAACACGTGCCTATGTTCAATCTTTAGTTAATTCATTTATATTCTAATTTTCCTTATTAGAAGAATAATTAACATTTAACACCTTCTATGATCTTGTTATTGTCACAGAAATTGGTGCTGAAAGTGGAACTCTATGATAACAGAGTCAAGACAAAGGCCATGAAAGCAGTTTCAGGTCTTTCAGGTACATATATTTAGTTATTTACATCTTCTATAGTTAAAATTGTTATTAGCGTTCAAATATTTTATTACCAGAAATGATAATTTACATGGTACATATTGTGATTATTTATTTCAGGGGTTGAATCAGTGTCGGTGGACATGAAAGACCTAAAGATGACTATAATTGGGGAAGTTGATCCAGTTACAGTGGTGGCAAAGCTTAGGAAACTGTGCCATGCTGAGTTACTCTCTGTTGGGCCAGCCAAAGAGGACAAAAAGGAAGAGACCAAGAAAGAAGATAAGAAGGGTGATGATAAGAAGAAGGATCCAAAGGAAGAGATGGCTGATCTTGTTAAGGCATATGAACATTATTACACTCATCAGATGAGGCAGCCATATCCCTATCACTACTATTACAGAGTTGTGGAAGAGGATCCTAATTCCTGTGTTATCTGCTAAGTATACATGTAGTATTATTTAATTTTGAGAAATTTTAATATTTTGTCATAGAAAATAAATGAGGACATGATAGAAGAGTTATGTGTAGATCAATGTTCATTTTGACTTTGTTTATTTTTTTTCATGAAAAAGGGGAAAAAATATATATGTGTGGTTGTGTGATTTTGTGGAGAGAAAAAATATATATAATCTGTACATTATTTTCATGGTGCAATAATATTTTTAGACTTTTTTTGGATTAGATGCATGTATGATGTATTTGAATTTTGAGACATTTGGTTTGATTTTGATTATACGTGTTAGTTAAGTTCTAAAACTAATCTTGTACCTATTTCGTTTAAGAATGAGTCAACATACAGGAAATTAATCTTATTCTGTTTATCTGTTTAGAAAATATCTTGTTTAATTTCTTATTGTTTGTATTCTTCGGTAAATAGAAGATCAACTGCAATTGAAATAATTGCTCCAAGATCAGTGACTTTTATATCAAAATAAGGAAAAATTGTAGAGCCAACATAATTATCTATATAAAATAATAGAAAAAAGGACATATATAATTAATTATATATGGACACTCTGGACAGGGAGGTTTATATTATTGTAAGACATAAGACAAAATATAGTTGTGGTTTTAAAACATTTCGGTGGGCATGAGCTACTCATTTTCATATATGGATATATAACTCGTGTCGGGAAAAAAATTATGGGGAAATAGGATATTATTTCTCATAGAAAAAAAGTAATTTTAATGATAGGAAATAAATTTAACAAAATATTATTTTTAATCCTACTAAAAGATGGGTGTAATATCCCAAAATAATTGTCCAAAATATAATTTATTTTATTATCTTTTATTTGCTAAAATAAGGTAATATTATATGTGTGAATTAGTTTATATCATAAAAAATTTTTCTAATATCAATACCATGTTAAAATGATACACGCAATAAGATTTGATGTAATAAGGTTTCAAAAAAAAAATAAAAAAAAAGACAAACCGTCGGTAATGAATAGTAATGCATAGTAACTATAATAATAAAATAATGAATAGTGCATGGTAACTAAAATAATATAATATTCCAAATAGTAACCTGCATAGTAAAACTTCAAAACTATAAATAGGGCTATGATTTCACTAGTTTTTCATATTCAGAAATCAATAAGAAATCCTCTCTCTTGCTCTCTATAGCTTTTCTCTAGCTCCTTCTCTTATTCTCTCTATTATAGCCTCAGTTTTATAACAAAAGATTAGGAAAATAGAAGAAGAAGAAGTATAAGATATTAAGGTAGATATTTTTTTTATACTTTCTGGCTATCGTATATCATTAATATTATTATTGTGATATTATTTTCTTGCATTATTTATTTGGACTGGTGCGGACTACCGCCAGGTCTGTTTAATATTATTATTGTGATATTATTTTCTTGCATTATTTCTTTGGACTAGTGCGGACTACCGCCAGGTCTGTTTAATATTGTTACTGTGGTTATTATTATTATTATTATTATTATTATTATTATTATGGTTGTTATTATTACTACTAATCTATCACTAATATTATTATTATTATTACTATTATCATTAATATTATAATGTGTAATATTATTATTACTATTATAATAGTTATATAAATATAATTATAATTGTTATAATAATTACTGTTATTATTATTATTATTATTATTATTACTATTACTATTGATATTATTATTGCTATTATCACATATTTGTGATTGTTAATATTTTTCATATGATGCTTAAAACCCGTAAGCTGAGGTGAGTGTGGGGAGGCTAGTGTGCCTAACATCCCTACTTAGCAAGCGGATAAGAAAATGAATTGTTTAAGACTTGACTACCAATTGATGAGAAGACAAGATGTCTTAATTGGTATGTCGTAATGTCTGCTTTGTTGTCATGATGTTATGAGATCCACCAAAGGTT
>JASCZI010000426.1:10383-27577 GCA_036250425.1 Stylosanthes scabra
ATCATTGATTCCCTATAAAAACCCCCCTTTGAAAGCTGTATACCAATAATTAGAGTGCTCCAGGATAAGCTCTTTCAATGAAGTTCTCTGAAGCCACCGTCATCCATTAGATTGCTTCATTGAGGTATTATTCTATACTTGATTCAGTCTATTATCGTCAAATTTGTTTAATATTAAAATAATAAACAAAGTCTATTAAAACTTATCGCCAACGGAATAAAATTTTACTGATTGAAACATATTTATTGTTAAAATTATAAATTAGACATGTAAACATAAACAAACTATAGTCAAAAAAGCAAAAAAAATAAACAAACTATTCAAAAAACCAAAAAACCTGTTTCGCGGCGGTTTACTTAAAACCGCCGCGAAACCCCATCATTTAGCGGGGCGGTTCTTACAAAACCGCCGCTAAATCGCATGCAAAGAAAAACCAGCATTCTCCGTTTAGCGGCGACCGTCGCTAAACACCATAATTTGGCGGCCCTTATCTAAAACCACTTTAAAACCGCCGCGAAACCATGATTAGCGGCGATTTTAAAAAACCGCCGCCAATCAACCGCGGGGAAACGCATTATTTCTTGAAGTGAATGGCGGCACTGCTGTTGTTGTTATCTGCTACTATTTCAGGACTCAGTTTCCTATTATTACTACTATCTCCATAACAACAGATCATAGCAGGTTTCATTAACAAGAAAAAGGCATTATATATACAAAATCCATTACTGGAGGAATTTGGAAAACCTCTCTCTCACAGCAACAAAATATTATGATAGATAGATAGATAGATTTCTTTCTTTAATTATGATTGGAACTTGGTTGATGATGATGGAAATAAGAGTGAACAATGTCGTAGTGATATTTATAGTGATAGTGAGGACTACATTATTAGTGTGTGTCCTATGATAAATTAAAGCGCACTTTCTAATTATGATTAAGATCACACATACATATATACATGCATGCATATATATGCATGAATTTGGAGTCAACCTCTGTGTCAAATCAATAATAATTTATTATTAACTAATTTATTTTATAAGGGCCATGCAGGCCAGACTTTGGAGTCAGCCTCACTTTCAAATCAATAATAATTTCTTATCAGCTAAATTATTTTAAAATGGCCATGCAGGCCAGGAGAGCATATGGGAGTAATTGAGTAGAAGATAGAAAAGGTGATCGAGGAACACATGCGAGTAACTTCTTCTATTTTGAGTTAAACTGTGAAGTGATGATTTCTAACAAGATAAGATATGTTTTTGGTTGCTTAAGATTAAATCACATAGTTTCATCAAGCATTTAGCCTAAAAATTAAAGTAATGTAATTTCGTCTAATTTCACATGGAAGGATTAAGGATGTGTGTTTGATCCATGGCATGAGGAATAACTTGACACAATGGAGTTGAGGAATAATGTAGTATAATTTTTTAATTTCGAAAACGGTTGTGACAATTAAAATCTTGGAAACCTTTTACATGCAATTAGCCACAATTTCAAATATCACTTTAAAATTTAACTCTTCTATTTCCCAATTAGCCATAAATAAATTTTACTCCTCCAGCCCTCAGCTGGAAATCTTAATTATTGAACTAAAAAAGATACACATGTATATGCATTCGCAATATGCATAAATATAAAATTAGCACTTTGGTCTAATTATTATTTTTTTTGGTCATTGTCTAATTATTATTTATCTTTTCCATGTTTATCACATGCACCCTTTAATTAGTATCTCAACTTTCAATTATTTTTTTGGCTATGTTGGGACCAGCATGGACCCAACATGGTAGTGGGCTAATGGCACAGTATATGTTGTTTGTGATTAAGAATTTAAGATACTTTTGAATCATGGTAGTTACCAATAACATTCTAGTCAACAGTTACAGGAAAGCAAATATAAGTGCAGACTATCTTGCTAAGAATAGCTCAGTGATATAGCTTAGTGATAGAGAATAATTTTGTTTTTTTGGGATTTACCTCGCCTGATTCAATTAGCATCTTAGCTAGCGTTTGGGAGAAAAAATGAGATTGGGGACTGAGACTGAGAGACTGAAACTGAATTAAGTTTGTTATTGTGTTTGGTTTAAAATTTACTAGAAGATAGAGACTCAGAGATAGAGATTAAATTAAGTTGATGGAGGAATAACAAATGTTAATAATTGAAACTTTAATGTTAAATTATGGTATTTGAAATAGAAAAAAAGTTTTTAAAGTTTTAGTTTCAGTCTCAGTCCCCAATTCTTCAATTCCGACTATTTGGAGGTACTGAAAATACTGGAATTTTGATAACTGAGACTGAAATTTTAGTTTCATTTTCTGTCAACCAAATACAATACGAGTCTCAGTTAGGGCCGTCAAAATGGGCCAAACCCATTGGGCCAGCCCGTTTATCTGTCTAAACGGACGAGCTTTTATCTCTGAGCCGGGCTTAAACGGGCTAACCCGTTTATTTAATTTATTTTAAAAAATAGCATTTTTCCCTATATTTTATCCTACTCGATCCGAAAACCCGACCAATCAACAAAAAAACTTCATTTTTTATATGATTTTTTCTCTAAAAAGATGTATTTTTTTGTCAAAAGTAATTTTTTTTAAATTAAAAATTTTATTTATTTTAAAAAAATAAATAATTAATTAATTAAACGGGCCAGCCCGTTTACCCGTCGGACTGGCCATAAGTGAGCCGAACTAGAAAAATTCTGGCCCGTATAAAACCGGGCTAAACGGGCCGGACCTAAATGGGCTAGGTTCGCTCATTTGACAGCCCTAGTCTCAATCTTTCCGTCTCAGTTTTCGTCTCAGAAAATAAACACTATCTTATGAATCATGAAAGAGGGACTACCTTTAGCTTGCATGTGTAGTTCTTTTTTTTTTTTGACTTTTTTTTTTGTTAACAAAGGGCCAAAGGCCCAAATCAAAATAATTACAATTTGAGATTTCTAGGTATAAAAAGTTCAAAGTATCAGTTAACAACAGTTGCAATCCCTGAGGAGGGGTATTCCAGAAAACAATGCTCGGCTCCTGGTTGATGTTGGCGTTGGCTAACCAATCATCACAGAAGTTGGCCTCTCTATACTTATGGCCTCTCTATACTTATGAACTATGATTACTTGCCAATCTCTATCGATGAGATAATGAATTATGTAGTAATGTAGTATAGAATTGTTCCATGTTATCTGCTTGTACCTCTATTCTTGATGGCCTCCATAACATATTTAGAATCACACTCCAATATTACTTTAAAAAATCCCAGAATCTAAGTGATTTCAAAACCAGTTCAAACTTCTCATAAATTTGCCATGAACGCAGAGTCAATACCTAATTTTCTAGTAAAGGCAATACTAAAAAACATTCTAGTCAACAATAATAAAAATAAAAAGCTCAATAAAGAGAAACAGCCCAATTATCTACAAACATCACGCTGTCAACTCTTTTGCTATTTCTCACACTTTCATCCACCACCACAATCTTTCTGCGGTTCTGCCAACACTCTTGTTCTCTCCTCCATCATCATTGGTTTGGTGATACATTCATCCACAACCACCACTGAAAATTGCTCTGGTTTCAACCACTGTTAACCACTCTTTTTCAACTTAATTTATTTTAGACCGAATGATTCAATTGATGTTGGTTATCAAACTGTTGGTATCCAACTTTTTTTTTCTATTTATATTTTTAGTTAGAGGCTTAGAGCGCACACATATAATATCTCCATTTTTGTTATAAAAAATACTAAATGATAAAATTGAGTTTATTTAAACTGCTTTTTATGGTCATTAATTGCCATTTGTGACTTAAAATAGATTTTGGAAAATATCAATCTAATGTTAGATCTTTTAATTATTTGTGTGATTCATAATTAGAAGAAAAATTATTAACTCTCAACCTTTTTAAAGTACTCAATTTTTTGTGTGATAAAAGTACTCAATTTATAATAATTTTATCATTCTTGCTAATTTTTTTTTTTTGTTGAGTTGCTAACTCTAGATTATACTAATTAACAAAGTTTATGTAATTTTAATTAGAAAATTAATAATTTTTTTTGTTGTCCAGAAAATTAATAATATAGAATAGCCGTTAGTGTTTGAAATTTGAAAGATAGGCAGAAAAAAATGGCAGTTGTTATTATTCGGAGGAAGGAATGGTGGCATTTTGTTGAGAAACACAGTTGACAGTTCCAAAAAAAAAGGGGCCCCACCTTTTCAGCTTTTGCTTTTTTGACCTCCCTTGACTTGACGAATGTTACACTCAAATAAACTCAACTCCAAACAAAACAAGCTTCTTCCATTTCCACAATCTCATTTCTATTCCCGCAACCAACAAACCCACCAGCTATATTAATTGCTCTACAGCACACATGCTTTCTTTGCTTTGCTTCCCTTGGCAAACACTCACACTCACACACATTCCCTCTCTTTCTTCATATGCCAGCTAGGGCACTCTTTTCTCATTTGCATTGTAACCGTAAGTGTGAGCTAGCTAAACCGAACTGAAGAGAAGAAGATCTGTGAAACGATGTCTAGGGCGGGGCCGTCGGAACCGTCAGGGGCGTCGCAACGGCGGATAACGCGGACGCAAACCGCCGGGAACCTCGGGGAGGCTATATTTGACAGCGAGGTGGTGCCTTCCTCCCTTGTCGAGATTGCACCCATTCTTCGTGTTGCCAATGAAGTTGAGAAGACTCATCCCAGAGTCGCTTATCTCTGTAAGCTCATTTTGCTTCTTTTTCTCGCTGAACTTCACTGCTATTCATTCATTCACTGTCATAGGTAGATTAGTGAAACTCATTGTGATAATGTCCTCATTATGCTTATGCTAAGCTGTAATTATTTGCCAATAGAGGTCTTGAGTTCGAGCTTCACCACTAGGAGATCTTTGGTAAAAAAAAAAAAAACTGTAATTATTTATCTTTGCATGAATGTATCGCTTCTTGCTCTCGTAGGCCGGTTTTATGCCTTTGAGAAAGCTCATAGGTTGGATCCAACTTCAAGTGGTCGTGGTGTTCGGCAATTCAAAACTGCCCTTCTCCAGCGCCTAGAAAGAGTAAGCTAATTATGTTATGCTGCTTTTCCTGCATTTTCTTCATGGTAATTTTATGTATTTTTTTTTTTTAATGAATTTGTGTCATTTTGTTTTTTGTTAGGAAAATGATCCAACATTGAAAGGAAGGGTAAAGAAAAGTGATGCTCGCGAGATGCAGAGTTTTTATCAGCATTACTACAAGAAATATATCCAAGCTCTACAGAATGCTGCTGATAAAGCTGACCGGTGTGTTATTTTGATCAATTGAAATATGATAGCAGTTTTGGTTATTTTGTAACTAACGGTGCATTTGTCTTCTTACTTTTAGTGCACAGCTTACCAAGGCATATCAGACTGCTAATGTTCTTTTCGAGGTTTTGAAGGCTGTTAACATGACACAGTCTATGGAAGTTGATCGTGAGGTTATATTTCTATAGCTCCAGAAATGTGATTTTCCTATTGATGATAATTTTATATGTGAAATTTTTTGTCCTAATTTAAATAAGTTGACAGTTGATGTTGCTTCTAGTTTGTTTTGTTTTCACCAGTCTTGAGTGCTCATGATTTGTTTGCCATTGACATTTAATAGATTTTGGAGACTCAAGATAAAGTTGCCGAGAAAACAGAGATATTAGTCCCTTACAATATTCTTCCTCTTGATCCCGATAGTGCAAATCAGGCAGTAATGAGATTTCCCGAGGTATGATTGTAGTTTAATATATATGAAAATATTTTATCCAGAACAAATGTATGAAGTTTTAGCCACATAATGTAATTTCCATCCAATTGTAATAGAAGTCCTTATTTGTCTCTATTCATAGATCCAAGCTGCTGTATCTGCTCTTCGAAACACAAGAGGTCTTGCCTGGCCCAAGGACTACAAGAAGAAAAAGGATGAAGATATTCTTGATTGGCTTGGGGTAATGTTTGGGTTTCAGGTAAAGTAAAATCTGGAATTGTAACATTTCTGTTAATTCGAATCTATGTTATTTTAGATAGACAAGGCTGCCTCATGACTGACAAATCCCATTGAACTTGTTTTCACCTCTTGTACCAAATGCAGAAGCACAATGTAGCAAATCAGAGAGAACATTTGATTTTATTGCTTGCAAATGTGCACATAAGGCAATTTCCCAAGCCTGACCAACAACCGAAGGTATTATTTTGATTGTATAATGGATAGAGTTTTTGTTTTTGCGTAAAAGCATGTACTGAAATTAATCATTGCTGCTATAAGTGTGTTTCTTGCTTCAGCTCATTCTTAAGGAGTTGAAACTTCTGCAACTTATGCATGTACTTGCAATTAATTTACTGGCAATCTATATCTGGAAACCATATGGTTAATAAATACAATTTCATTCATTATGAACTTCCTTATGAATATTCACATATCGATTGGTGTTTAATCTGATTTTGACTTGTACACATTATTATTTGATTAGTTGGATGAGCGTGCTCTAACAGAAGTGATGAAGAAACTTTTCAAAAATTACAAAAGGTGGTGCAAGTATTTGGGTCGGAAAAGTAGCCTTTGGTGAGTGTTTCTATTTTCGTTGTGTTGAATGACTGTGTAACTGTTCTTTTTCTGACTCTGAACTCTTTGTTTGGCCGTAAATGGCTGTAATTAGACATGATTCATTTTAAACTTGTTTTTCAAATAATGCTAAATCCATATGTCAGCTCCTGGATTAGTTGGGATTTTCAATTCTGGATCTGACACAAACATTTGTGGATGAATATTGCAGGCTACCAACCATACAGCAAGAAGTGCAGCAGCGTAAACTACTGTACATGGGCCTGTATCTTCTAATATGGGGTGAAGCTGCCAACCTAAGATTCATGCCGGAATGCCTTTGCTATATCTATCACCATGTAAGCTTTGTAATTCGATCAAACTGCTGTTTAATATTATAGAAGGGAACTGCAACTGGTAATGCATATCCATTACCAAACTACCTAACTAATGAATTTACATGAGTGCACATGTGTAATCTTGTGTTTTTAAGTTTGTTTGTTTGTTTGTTTATTTTTTTTTGTCCTTTCCTCCTTTAAAGCTGCTATGATTTAGGATTTAATTGTATAAAATTTTTTTAACTTACCTTTAGTCCTCTTTGTTTCCATCTTATTATACATTCGTAGTTCAATATTTTGACAACAACATAAACTCTAGGTTTCTTACCTGATATTGGGTAACCCTCATATTTTATCTTGTGCTGATAAAATTAACTATGAAGATTATGAGGGTTTGGACTTTGGATGGAATTTCTTACTTCCTACCAGTTGGTCATTAGAGTTTATTGTACAGTATTGAATATCTACTCTTGCAAAAGCTAAGTTATTAGGATGAACTGATGAAGAACAAGCGTTTAACACTGTATCTCTAATTGATGCATTAACGCCCTGTATTTTGGCATTTTAAGGGAACCGACCACATATTGACATGTTTTATGCCTTTGTGGGATACTTTTCACGGTCTCCTGCAGATGGCTTTTGAATTGTATGGTATGCTTTCTGGTAACGTTAGTCCAATGACGGGAGAGAATATCAAGCCAGCCTATGGAGGTGAAGAGGAGGCTTTCTTGGGGAAAGTTGTAACTCCTATCTATAATGTGATTGCAAAGGTGCTTTCCGCTCTTGATTATTGTCATCTTTTCCTTCCTTGTTTTATGTTTGTCAGCATTCACAACCAATGTGTAATTTGTACTGTTGATAGTGCCTCATAAATAGTTATAACTTCTTTGCTAACAGGAAGCTGAACGGAGTAAAAAGGGGAGGTCAAAGCATTCGCAATGGAGGAACTATGATGATTTAAATGAATATTTCTGGTACAACTGATGGTGTTCTCTTTCTATAACTCTTCTGTTTGCTGCCTATTACAGTATTACTGATACCTTTCTGGGCATCAATTCTTAATGACAATTGTAGGTCAGCTGATTGTTTCCGGCTTGGTTGGCCAATGCGTGCTGATGCTGATTTCTTTTCGCTGCCATCTGAGCGTCGAGATTTTGACAAATCTAACGTAAGTGCTGATCATGAATCTATGATTTTTCTCACTATCTTCAGAATTATAAACATTTATTTGCTCCCAGTACGGGAATCCAAGGATTCATTTATGCTCTGCTGCATATGGCTGGTGCCATTTTTGTTATGTACAAGAGTTGGATATCTGAAATTTATGCTTGGTGCTATTTTTGCTTTGTGATTTTGGGTAGTAGAAGAATCCGTCTTTCTTGGAATCGAGCTTCTTGGGTGAAAGTCACTTGTTTGTGTGATGCTTTGAGTTTGTCTTACTATTTTGATGCATTTACGGTACATATGGAATATTTTAAGTGAGACCAAGTTGAGACCAATGTAAGCATTTAAGGGCTCATTTGATGCCTCCAGTTTAAGACCAAATAGATGAAGCTTCTTTTCCTTTTTCAGGAGACAATTTTCCTTTTTGGCTGAAAATGGGAAGAAAATCTTTTGTACTGTTGTACACTTGTACTTGATATGACATTGACTACTAAGTGATGTGAACTGTCAAATGCATGTACTGTTGTACTTGACTATGATGTTGACTACTAAGTTATGTAAACTGTGAAATAGATTTTTTTTTTTAAAAAAAATATCTTACCATTTATATGAATAACCTAGTTCAACTAGTATCTGTTGAAATCCCCAAACTCCTATGTGCCTCCTTATCTAATTCTTGCTGCAAACTTGAATTTACAGGATAACAAGCCAACTAATTCTGACAGATGGGTTGGAAAAGTTAACTTTGTTGAGATAAGGTCATTTTGGCATATTTTCAGAAGTTTTGATCGCATGTGGGGCTTCTTCATTTTGTGCTTACAGGTAATAAATATTGTGTTATTTATGTTGCCCCTCTCCCTCTATCTTAATTATTTCTCCTTTTAATATAATGCAAAATAAGATCTACTTATGAATTGCTAATATTTCATTAGGCAATGATCATTGTTGCATGGAATGGATCTGGGAATCCAAGTGCGATTTTTAATGGGGACGTCTTCAAGAAGGTGCTGAGTGTGTTTATAACAGCAGCCATATTGAAATTTGGACAAGGTAGGGAATAGCCAATTTTACCTGAACATATACTACTATCTGGTATAATTCAATAGGTAATTCTATCATTGTTGCATGTGTTACTGTTGTAAAAAAATTGCAATCCACCATGCTACTACTTTAACCTCCATGCTGGAGCCATTTCTGCTGATTTCCATTAATGTCTAACATGCAAGAGTATCAAATGGCGAAAGTCTTTCTGAACTTGTTTGCTTCAAGCATTCACATTATGGGGAGGTTGCTTATGGTTTTTCCTTTTTGTTCACTTGGGCAGCTACTCTGGATGTGATTCTCAGTTGGAAAGCACAACGGACTATGTCCATGCATGTGAAGTTAAGATATATTCTTAAAATCATTTCAGCAGCAGCATGGGTTATTGTTCTTTCAGTTACATATGCTTATACTTGGGACAATCCTCCTGGGTTTGCTCAAACCATCCAAAGTTGGTTTGGGAGCAATACAAGTTCGCCTTCTTTGTTCATTATGGCTGTTGTTATATACTTGTCCCCGAACATGCTCGCTGCCATATTATTTCTTTTCCCACTTATTCGTCGTTTTCTTGAGAGGTCAAACTATAGGATTGTGATGCTAATGATGTGGTGGTCACAGGTAGGTGACATCAAATCTCTGTTTTCATTATATATTTTGTGGTTTGGTACATCAAACAGCAGTTTTTTTGTGCCATTGCAAGTGAGTCTATGACTAATTGTTTTTTTATGCTTTAAAAATGACAGCCTCGTCTCTATGTTGGTAGGGGAATGCATGAGAGCACATTGTCCCTTTTCAAGTAAGAAAGTTCTAGAGTCTCTCATCATTGAGAATTCATGTAAGTTTCCTAGAAATAAGATGTTAATTCTGTGTCTTTAATTTCAGGTACACAATGTTTTGGGTCCTGCTGATAATCACAAAGTTAGCGTTCAGCTACTATATAGAGGTGATTCCTTATCATATATTACTGCTGGATGGTTCTGTAATTTCCTCTGCTTTCTTATTTTCACATCCTTTTTTCTGGAAGATAAAATTAAATTGCGCATATCCTAATCGTCTGTATCTTGCACTATTGCCATAGATAAATTCTGTGTTAGCATTTTTCTTTAAAAGAATCAATAAACTCATGTAACTGCCTATATTGGAATTATAAAAGCGTAACTACTTCTTTGACATAACCAGTTAATTTGATTTGTGTTAATGGTCTCTGTCTTTCATTCTTATTATAGATAAAGCCTCTGGTGGGACCTACAAAAGCTATAATGAGTGTAAAAATCTCGAAATTCCAGTGGCATGAATTCTTTCCCCATGGTAATAAGGTTGAGCACTTTTGAATTTTATATTATTTCATTTTTCACATGTGAATTACCTAGTTGTGCATTTTGTAGCTCGAAATAATGTTGGTGTTGTAATTGCACTTTGGGCTCCAATTATTCTGGTATGTCTTTATACTAAAAGTTAATTTGGTTGCTCTTCAATATAATCTGCATAATGACCTAAATCTTTTTTTCCCTTTTAAGGTATACTTCATGGATACCCAGATTTGGTATGCCATATTCTCTACTTTATTTGGTGGTATTTATGGAGCATTCCGTCGCCTCGGAGAGGTTAGTAGATTGCCTTTTCCTTTGATCTCTTTTTTAATGGTATTGGATTATTAGATTTTGTTGTTTATTTATTGCTTAATCATGTTTGTTTGTACTAACTTTGGTGAGAAATCTAAAGAAGCAAGAATTTGTTGCTGTAGTAGATATGCATAGTCTTATTCCCTCCCTCGGCTGTCCTTTTCTACTTGAATGTTGGGCTGCTCCTCAAGCAATAATATGAAGCTTTTGTTTGCTTGAGTTTCAAGTTTGGTTTTTCTTGTTCTAATAGAATCAATCCAAGTTGTTGATTTTGAAGGGATCTAACTTTATGAATGAATTATTAGTGCCGTTTGTATCTTTTGTAATCATTTCACTGTCTACTGGTTTCAGATAAGGACACTAGGAATGCTTAGATCCCGTTTTGAATCATTGCCTGGAGCCTTCAACGCTTGTTTGATCCCTGAGGAAAAGAGTGAGCAAAGAAAAAAAGGACTGAAAGCTACTTTTTCTCGCAGATTTGATCAGGTTAATTATTATGCCATCATATCCTGAGATCTTAATTAAAAATTAGAGTATCTTCAACTTTCATAATTTGGCTAAATGTACAGATCCCATCTAACAAAGGTAAAGAGGCTGCAAGATTTGCTCAGTTATGGAACCAAATAATCACCAGTTTCAGAGAGGAAGATCTTATCAGTAATAGGTAGTCAGTGGGTTCATTTATGCTTTCAGTTCTTGTTCTTTTCTGTCTATATAGTGTACTGCGTTTTTTTTTGCAGCGTACTGATATGGTGTTTTTATTCAGAGAAATGGACCTTTTGCTTGTACCTTATTGGGCTGATCGTGAGTTAGACCTTATACAATGGCCACCATTCTTACTAGCTAGCAAGGTTTGTTTTATTTTGTCTTCTTTTTGAAACCTTGCCACCTTCATGCTCATTTAGTAATTTTCTGCTCCGTAGATTCCAATTGCAGTGGATATGGCCAAAGACAGCAATGGTAAGGATAAAGAGCTGAGAAAAAGGATAGAGGCTGACAACTATATGTCTTGTGCTGTTTGGGAGTGCTATGCTTCATTTAAGAGCATTATTAAGTTCCTGGTTCAGGGGGACCGTGAGAAACAGTAAGTTTTAAAGCTATAACGTGGTTGTTTATAGAAGTGAGAGTGCTTTATGAGTGATCTCTTTCTTGATAATCTTTTCCTGTCTTGATCCAAAGAAGTAGACTCTTGTAAATAAATAGATTCCTCAATGTTGATACTTTGGCTTCTACAACACTCCTAAACAATTAGTCATTTATCTAAAACCTATTGACTTTTGTCGGCATCTTTCATTTCAGGGTTATAGAATCCATTTTCTCTGAGGTAGACAAACATATAGAAGAAGGTGACCTAATAAGTCAATTCAGACTAAATGCACTTCCTAGTCTCTACCGGCAGTTTGTTGAGCTAATCAAATATTTGGTATTGTTTAATCACCTTATGTAGCTCATATTTTAGTTATAAGCATGTCAAATCTTATCATACTTTTTTATATGTTGCAGATAGACAATAAGCATGAAGAAAGGGACCAAGTTGTGATTCTCTTCCAGGACATGCTGGAGGTAGTGACAAGAGATATAATGTTAGAGGATCATATATCCAGGTGATGATACTTAGATCACAATCTCTACACCTTTGAAGGGAATCATCACACTTCCTTGATTCTGATTGTGTTGGTTTTGATTGGACAGTTTGGTAGATTCAATCCATGGTGGATCTGGACATGAGGGGATGCTTGCCTTTGAGTCACAACATCAGCTATTTGCTTCTGAAGGAGCTATTAGGTTCCCAATTGAACCAGTTACTGACGCTTGGATAGAGAAGGTTTCCTACCAATCTAGTTATTCTGCTAAGAGTATGAATAGTGAAGCGCATATCTGATTTCATGTTTACCTCCTTCTAAAAATGGGCAGATTAATCGACTTTACTTGCTTCTTACAACCAAAGAATCTGCAATGGATGTACCATCTAATTTGGAAGCCAAAAGGCGTATTTCTTTTTTCTCTAATTCTCTGTTTATGGACATGCCTGCGGCACCCAAAGTTCGCAATATGCTTTCGTTCTCGTAAGTTTTTCTTTACTCTTGTATTTTTTATTGCATTTTTCCATTGACACTTGTGAAATAAATAATTTGAAGCTCTTAGAGACTCTCCTCCTTACATGCTATTTGCATATTTGAATTGGTTTGTTCTATGCGCATTCATGGTGACTGAAGATTCACAGTTTTAATATAGTATTTTTTTTTCTCACAACATATGCATACTTCGTTATAACTTAAATTTGTAAGTAAATACTTTATAAAGTTTTCAATCTATGACAAGTTTTATATTGTAACTTCTATGCACTACAATGTTATTGTGAAAGTGACACCAGTTTTATTGATTGGTTTGGTTTCATTGTCATGGCTGGCTTTCAGGAACATTAATTTCTTAAATGATGACCAAAGTAGGAAGATATTGTATTAATCAATTATTGTCGGATGAAGTTGAAAGCTATGCTAAATTCTTTACTTCCTTATTTTGGTTGATATACATACATATATTGTTTAGGCAGTGATTATTATGTGAATGCTTTAGGGAAATAACTTCTCAGCTTGTTTTATATACACTAAACTCATCATTCTTCATAATTACAATGGCTAATAAAGAAAAACTAATTATCCATAATTTATCCCAACTGATAAAGGAACTTAACTATAATATAAAATATATATACGTTGTGTTAGAAGTAACTGTAACTACCTTTTAAAGGAAAATGAATCATGTAAATATTTATTTTTGCCACCGTTGACTTCACAGGGTTTTAACACCATACTACACTGAAGAGGTTCTCTTTTCCTTGCGTGAGTTGGAATCACCCAATGAAGATGGTGTTTCAATACTCTTTTACTTGCAAAAGATTTTTCCAGGTTCACCATTTACACATAAATCAGTATGTTGCAGAAGTGTGAAAGTTCAAGCATGGATATCATTACATTTGATGTTACCTTTTTTGTTATTGATACGCAGATGAATGGAACAACTTCCTTCAGAGAGTGAATTGTTCCAGTGAGGAGGAACTGAAAGGACATGAATCGGATGAGTTAGAAGAAGAACTTCGTCTCTGGGCTTCATACAGGGGCCAAACTTTGACTAAAACTGGTCCTCTCTCTCTCTCTCACACACACACACACACACACAAATATTTCTAATACGAGCTTGAGTGCTTTAAGATCCTGTCCTTAGAATTTGATATGCTTGTTAGTTCTCGTGGTAATTGATTGAAGTTTGCATATTGATGCAGTAAGAGGCATGATGTACTACAGAAAGGCTTTGGAGCTCCAGGCTTTTCTTGACATGGCAAGAGATGAAGGTGATTGGTTTTTCCTTCTTTTGGCATTGGCTGAATGAATACTCAATATATGCTTTTGTTTTGGCTTTGAATTAATAAGTCAAAAGAAGCTAGAGATTTTTTCTTCCAATGTTTTGTTTTTCTGACAAAATGCCATGGATGTGCAGATTTGATGGAAGGCTATAAAGCCATAGAAAATTCAGACAATTCAAAGGGTGAAAGGTCATTGTTGACGCAGTGTCAAGCTGTAGCAGATATGAAATTCTCATATGTGGTATCATGTCAACAATATGGGATTGACAAGCGATCTGGTGCTGCTCGTGCTCAGGACATATTGAGGCTTATGACAAGGTAAGTTAGTTTCCCAGCTTAGTAATACCGATCTTAATGTTTCATGTACTTATTCATTGATTGGCAGATACCCTTCACTTCGGGTTGCTTACATCGATGAGGTTGAGGAACCTAGCAAAGAGAGGCCAAAAAAGATCAACAAGGTTTATTACTCTTGTTTAGTGAAGGCAATGCCAAAATCCAGTAACCCTTCAGAGACAGAGCCAGTGCAGTATTTAGACCAGGTGATTAGATGTTGATACATGAAGCCTGTAATTCTTTTCATCTTTTCTTTTTTTTTTTTTCTCTTTATTTTTTCTTTAGTAATTTATTAGAAAGAAAATATAACTTTTTTATTGGGGAGAAACAGCGGAATATACAACCAATGGAGATGGAGGATACAGAATATGATAACATTTGAAAGTTTATATTTGACTGAGCTTTTAGGAGAGATGGTTCATGACATAATCTTGATAGTGAATAATATTAATTTTTCTAGGATTGGAAAGACGTATATGCATAACTGAATAAACCCTTTTACATAGAAACAACGTTTAGTAAAAAATTTAATATCAACGAGGGAGTAAATTGTTTTTCCTGTAGGGCTGAATAGAATTCTAAACTTTAACTACTGATCAATCTTCTCTCCTTCGGGTTGAGAACTTGAACTATCAAAAAAAAAAAAAACTACTGATCAATTTTTTCCCCTCCATTGAATTTCACTTGAAGTTGTCTTGGTTCATATTCTCCACTTGATTCTCCTAATCAGGTAATATATAAAATAAAGCTTCCTGGACCAGCTATTTTGGGTGAGGGTAAGCCTGAAAATCAGAACCATGCCATTATTTTCACACGTGGAGAAGGCTTGCAAACAATAGATATGAACCAGGTAAGCTTGAATTACAAGGCAGAGAACACAATTATAAGGTCTTGCATCATGTTATGTGATTAAGTTGCCTTTTCTGTAGGACAACTATATGGAAGAAGCTCTGAAAATGAGAAATTTATTGCAAGAATTTCTTAAGAAGCATGATGGTGTGAGGCACCCAAGTATTCTTGGACTCAGGGAGCATATATTTACTGGAAGGTAAAGTCGCTTGGTTCTTTTATTTATCTCTGTTTTGAAATATACTCCCCCCCTCTCTTTTTGGGTATTCCTGGAAAGTAACTTTTCTTCTATGATGGTAGTTGATACATTCAGTGTCCTGACTATGTCTGTCTGAGATTTCAGTGTTTCTTCACTTGCGTGGTTCATGTCAAATCAGGAGACCAGTTTTGTTACAATTGGTCAGAGATTGTTGGCTAATCCCCTGAAGTAAGTTCTCATTATTGTTCTTCTTTCTTGTTTTTATCTCTTTGATGACTAAGAAATGTATATGACTTATAAGAGGGATATTTTTCCTTAGATATATTTTTGTATCACCATTTTTGGGCTTCATCATACATTTTTCTTCAATACTCTATATATGTTATGGAAATGTATAATCTGCTTTCTTTTATTTTGCTTTCCATAGGGTTCGCTTCCACTACGGTCATCCTGATGTCTTTGATAGGCTTTTTCACCTCACAAGAGGGGGTGTTAGCAAAGCCTCCAAGGTTATCAATCTGAGCGAAGATATTTTTGCTGGTAAAGTGATGTCCAAAACATTTCTTTTGCTTTTTAATTTAATTTTTTATTATTATTATTATTATTATTATTATTATTATTTAACTTACCTGTGTATGAACTTTGCTATGCTCATGTAGGCTTTAACTCTACACTTCGTGAAGGAAATGTCACTCATCATGAGTACATTCAAGTTGGGAAGGGGAGGGATGTTGGCCTCAACCAGATTTCTATGTTCGAAGCAAAGATAGCTAATGGCAATGGAGAGCAAACACTGAGTCGAGATGTGTACCGACTTGGGCATCGTTTTGATTTCTTCAGAATGCTGTCTTGCTACTTCACTACAGTTGGATTTTACTTCAGTACACTTGTATGTTACCCTTATACTTAGAGCTGAGTCATCCTTGGGTTGTTGTTGTTATATCCAGAATTTCTGACCTTTTAGTTTACCTCTTTTAACTTTACAGATTACTGTTCTTACCGTATATGTATTCCTCTATGGTCGCCTATATCTGGTTCTCAGCGGGCTTGAAAAAAGTTTGAGTACACAGAAAGCCATTCGCGACAATAAGCCTCTTCAAGTGGCTCTGGCTTCTCAGTCGTTTGTTCAAATTGGATTTTTGATGGCCTTGCCCATGTTAATGGAAATTGGTTTGGAAAAGGGCTTTAGGACTGCACTTAGTGAGTTCATATTAATGCAGTTGCAGCTAGCTCCAGTATTCTTCACATTCTCTCTTGGGACAAAGACTCACTATTATGGAAGGACATTACTTCATGGAGGTGCAAAATATAGACCTACAGGTCGAGGTTTTGTCGTTTTCCATGCCAAATTTGCAGAAAACTATAGACTTTACTCACGGAGCCACTTTGTCAAGGGTATTGAGCTCATGATTTTGCTGTTAGTGTACCAAATTTTTGGTCATACTTATAGAAGTGGGGTTGCCTATCTCTTCATCACTGTGTCAATGTGGTTTATGGTGGGAACTTGGCTTTACGCACCCTTCTTGTTCAATCCTTCTGGGTTTGAGTGGCAAAAGATTGTTGATGATTGGACTGATTGGAATAAATGGATTAGCATCCGAGGTGGCATAGGAGTACCGCCTGAAAAAAGTTGGGAGTCCTGGTGGGAGGAGGAGCAAGATCATCTCCAATATTCTGGAACACGAGGAATCATATCTGAGATATTGTTATCTCTACGCTTCTTTATCTATCAATATGGGCTTGTTT
>JASCZI010000426.1:29361-40451 GCA_036250425.1 Stylosanthes scabra
TTGGACACTTGGATACATGATGATATTTTGGAGTGTCAAGTATGTCAGGAAATGTATTTTTTTATTTTCTTAACGACACGGATGTGACATGAAAGACACGCGTGTCGAACAAGTGTCGGTGAGTGTCGTGTCCAAAATATATTGGACACATGGACACGCTAAATTAACGAAGTGTCCGTGCTTTGTACGTTTCTTCTAATATCTTAGCCCGCCGGCACACCAATTAGTATTTGGTGACAACGCATGTACCCCAAAGAAGGGTACTAGTCTAGTCTACCCTAATCTATGGTGGATTGGTGTGCCAAACTTTTTTTTTTTGTATTTTTTTGAAAAAAAAATAAAATTAATTAATTAATCTAATAAAAGATGACAATCAAAAATCTAATTATAATTCAAAGAAAAAAATTCAAATTATGGAATAGTTCATTTACATTTTTCTTTTAAATTCTCAACATAAATATGGTAGTTTATTGTAATATACTAATATCTGTTATCAAATTATTATTAAAAATTACAATGTCAATTTAATTTTAATTAACAAATAATTTTAGAAAAATAGCATAATTTATAATATAAAAATAAAAATAGAGTTGTGTAATAAAAAATAAAAGAATCATCTTTGTTTCACGAATAGTGAAGATAACTAATATCGTAAAGAATTCTATTTATTATTTTAGAATAAACTTTTTGGGGTTCATTAAACTTTAGATGTAGATTATCTAGAATAAACATAATTCTTTATGGTTTTTACACATATCAAAACTCTTGAAAAAATCATTGAAAAGAAAAACTAAATTCATCATTTGAAAACCAAGTGTCTTTTTTTTTTATTAAAATTTATCAAATTAATTAAACATAGATATGTATAATTTATGAAATTAAAAGTTTTAAAATTAAAGGATTCTTTATATATGTACTTAAATATTTTTAAAATATTACAGAGACCTATGAAGCACGGACACTTCGTGTCCACGTGTCGGACACATTTTGGACATGACACCACTGACACTCGTCCGACACGCGTGTCTTCCGTGTCCTTAAAAAAACAAAAAAAATACCTCTTAGGACACACTTGACACTCCAAAATATCATCACGTGTTCGTGTGTCCAGCTTTATTTTTGACTTATATCCAGTTTAAAAGTAGTAAATATTACTATTTTTTAAAACTAAAAGTTATCTTAAATATTTTATATAATTAAAAAAAGACATTAAAAATACTTAAAAGTAATATTTTAAATTTTAAAATAAATAAAATATCAAAATATTATTATAATTTTGTTAAAAATATATTATATTTTATATATATGCGTGTCATATGCAAATTTGAGATTGATGTGTATTCGTAGACAGAGACTCAATTAAAACATGAAAAGAAAAAGAAAAATTTATGGATAATCTTAATAAGAAGTTATTACACAATATAATTCGACATTATTTTTTAATTTCTATTTGTTGCCTTACATTGTCTATGCTTAAATAGTAAATCCTTAATTAATCATTATCATTAATCATCATTTAATTAACAATTATTTCCGACCTTTCTATTCCTCACAGTCCATTTGTCTTGTCTTAATGGGTTTGATTTGCCCATTTGCTTCTCCGCGTCAAGGGTTTGACTCTCTGACCTGCTCCGAACCCAAACGCTCTTGCGTGCATGACCGGCTGTAACCGGCATATCCGGTTCCCAGTTCCCACCACTTAACTTTCAGCTTTCTTCCTTACCCCTCTTTTTTCTTTTTTCCTTTTTCCCCATTTTTTCTTTTCCATATCTTCGCATTTCGCATCCCTCTTCATCTTTTTAAAACGAAGAAAAGCAACACAAACCGCTTTTTTCTTTCAAATCACACTAATCAGAGACCAGATTCTGCTCATTTTCAACTCCGGACCATACCTCTAGGGTTTATCAGGTTCCTCATTTCCTCTCTCCTTCGCTAATTTTTTTCCTCTAAATTTTGTTAGCTTTCCGAGAAAATTAACCACTAAAATAGAAATAGAAGCTCTTCGATCTTCTCTTTTTGTTTCTTTAATTTTCTGTTGGAAATCTGATTTTCGCAAGTGTAAGAAGTGGATTTTAGGTTGAATAATGTGATCTCGTGTTTATTATTGCAATGGCGTTTTATTCTTTTTCTTCAATAACTATAGTTAGCCGCATCGCCTCATGTGCTGTATTATAAATTGTAATATGACCTGTCTTTTGCAGTGGATTCTCTAGTGCTTACTGATTTGATGCTATAAAGCGAGCTGAATTTGGATCCACTTGATTCAAGAACTGTTTCCTGTCTTTCTTGTCAACTTGTCATCATTTCATGATGTTATGAGCGTCTAAGTTCAATAGGTACGAGTACTGTTAAGCTTGAGCCATTGTGTACCTTGCCAGAAGCTAGTTATTCAGTGCCAAAATATAAAGAGTATTGCTGTTGCTCGTAATTTGTTCATGTTTGTATTGCAGAGTACATTACATACATAGCACAGGTCATGTGCATTTATCCATTTGGTCTCTTTGTGGAGTTGGCATCCTCCACATTTTTAAATATACAAATTAATTTTTGTTTAAAGAATAAGTTATTATTGGTAGATTTTCTGATGGGACTAGGTGATGACTCCCTTTCCCTCTCTCCCCATTTCTCTCTATATGTTAGTTTTACTTATTGTCCCCATTCATGCTATACTGGTTGTTTCGCTCAATTTTATTTTATCTTTTTAATTTCTTGTTTGTTTGGTTTCACTTCATATTATTATTAGGAAAATGTCGAGAGTTGAGGAACTTTGGGAGCGGTTAGTACGCGCTGCATTAAGGAGGGAGAGAATTGGCGATGATGCATATGGGCGACCTGTTGGTGGAATTGCTGGGAATGTGCCATCTGCTCTTGCAAAAAACCGGGATATTGATGAAATTCTTAGAGTTGCAGATGAAATTCAAGATGATGATCCCAATGTCTCTAGAATTTGTATGTGCTTACTTCATTGACCACTTCATAATTCCTTATGTGAATGTTCTTTTTACTTTTATTGATACGGGTTATTTGACAATTGACATTCAACATATAGTCAGCATAATGGATATATATGTCAACAAAACATGAAAGAGGAGAAGGAAAAGATATCACCTTTTTCTCAATCAACTCATTAACAAACTAAAAATATTGAATAATATGAGCAGGCACACAATTACCATGAGCATATCTCTAACAATGTTAAATATTGACATTTATGCCATTTCAATCAGAACATATTTGTAAAAAGTGTGTGTCATTAATTTACACTATAAACTAGGAGTTCTAGTAATATGAGAAGGCACATTACTAACTTGTACATATTTCTATCAGTGTTAAATGTTGAAAATATATAGGTTATTTGAATTAAGATTTTTTGCTTGGAAGTGCTACTATATGCTTTAATTCGGTCATTGAAGTTGTGAAGGTTCCTAACGATTGTTCTAATGAACTCTTATTCTCTTTGCAGTATGTGAGCATGCATACTCATTGTCACAAAATTTGGACCCTAACAGTGAGGGCCGGGGTGTTTTACAATTTAAGACTGGTTTGATGTCTGTCATTAAGGTATACTCATTGTCACATCCTTTCTTATTTCAGAACTGGATGCACCTTAGGTTTCAGTTTACTTCGTAAACTTTCCTCTATAATCATTGTTAACTATTTCCTAGGACAATTGCTGCTGCTTAATGCATTATTATCATGATCTTTTTACTCGCTTTTTAAAAATTTTAACACGTTCTTTGCTTTTGCATTGTAATTCTTTATTATTAAGTGATGCGATTGTTTCATGACCTACATATGTAAGCAGTATAGTCATTCTCTTTTTTGTGGATGGACTTCAGAAGGTTCACTTAAACCCCAAAGTGAATTTTGTGTGCCACCTGCACTTTTCTTTCCCTTTTTCCTTTTATATTCTATCATTCTTAAAGGATTTATTATATTAATCAATTTTTTTTATCTAAAAAAGATTATCATAATAAAAAATGTGTTTGAACTGGGAGGACTGCCAAAGAAGGTTCCACTCAATCCCAGAGGGAATTTGTGGAATCCTTATTTTGTTCTCGTTTTCCTTTGTTATTTGCAAAGTATTCATTGTCATCTTCCAATGCTTCTTTCCACCATAGTAGACCTCTCCTGTTGTTCTTTTGCATAGCTATGTTTTATTACTGTATTTGTCTTTTTTATTTATATTTTCAGCAAAAGCTGGCTAAACGAGAAGTTGGAACCATAGATAGAAGTCGGGATGTTGCTCGATTACAAGAGTTCTATAAGCTTTATAGAGAGAAGAATAATGTAGAAAAATTGCATGAGGAAGAGATGAGGTTGAGGGAATCTGGTGCTTTCAGCCGGGATCTTGGCGAGTATGTTTCTATAATCTTGTGCTTTCTCTTTGCCCTCCTGTTGGGTTCTATTTAATGCGTTGTTTTCCATATAATTACATGTGATAAGTTTCATAAAAACTTTTCCCTTGGGTCAGTGAATTAGAGATGTTGATAAGGAGTATATAAAAAAAAAGTGGATGTTTAGGGATTTGTTATTATTCTGCAATAAGGCGTTAAATTTTTGGAGTTGAGTTTCACTGTTTTGTTTAGTTATTACGGATTTGACATATACAGTCCTGCAAATCCTCTCAAAATCAAATATTGAAGTCATCCATGTCTCTAATCTTACACATGAGAAGAAAGTTGAGTGTACATAACACAAGTTGCTTTGCTTTCAGAAGGTCGTTTAAGGGAAACTGTATCTAACTTTGGCCACTAATTGTTTTTGTGAAAATATATTTTATATTTTATTTGATGTGATCTTTGAGCTTAATGGCGTCATTTGTTCCATGTAGCTGACTCCACTTAGTGGAATAAGGCTTTGTTGTTGTATTTTACTTTATCTGATCTTCTATTGCGGTTTTGCCAATATAGCACAATTAATGTAACTTAGAGGTATATGCTAATTCCATAGTTATTGTTCACGAAGTGTAGTACTTTGAATGTGAATCTGGTATCCTCGTAATCCAGATTGAATAAAATGGGGGCAGCTATTACACTATACAAAATCAAAACAAAACAAAAGATTTATCTACCAAACATAGCTTTCCGATCTCTCAACAAGTTCGAGAGGGAAAGTCCTTTCTAAAGATGACAAGCTTTACATCAAATAGATGCTAAAAGTTTCCTGTCTCATACCTCTATTTTAAACTTTATTTCGTCCCTCCTGAGAATATTTTGTTTACCCAAAATGATTGATTAGGTACTACATAATAGCTTGTCACTGAAATCTTAAAATCATCTTAGCTATCTATCATGGCTTTAATTTTTATCTTCTGAATTGTTTTGTATGTTGATTGTAGCCGGTTTCTTCATTATGTCTTTTTTTTTTTTTTAAAAAAAAAATACAGGTTGGAGCGCAAGACTGTGAAGAGGAAACGTGTTTTTGCTACATTAAAGGTCTTGGGGACAGTTCTTGAGCAGCTTACCCAAGAAATTCCAGATGAGGTTGAATTCTTGAAAACTGTTAAACTGATCCTTGCTTGTGCATTTTTCTGGAAGAGATTCCTTCAATGTATGTAATGTAATATATTAATCCCTCTGGTCCAAAATTAATTTTCCATTCTTAAAATTTTATTTCGTCCCAAATAATTGTCCATTTAGAAAAGCTAGGGTAAAATGAATTAATTTTTTCCACTAGTAATCCTATTAATTCAAGGAGACAGAGTAGATGGAAATAAACCGTAAGTGTAAGAATAAACTAATTAATAAGGGTTATTTTGAGGACACCAAAAAAATAAGGGTTATTTTGTATATTCAGACATTTAATTAAGTTGATCTATGGTCAAGATGTTTTAAATAATTTCTTCACCACATGCATAATTGTAGCCAGACATTTATTATCATGAAACCACTTATCCAAAAGTTTAAACTCATAGGTAATGACACATAAATGCTTATATTTCTAAGATGTTCCTCATGCAATAGTCGTTTTTTGGACTAATGTGAATTATTCATGTTTTTTTTTTATAATTTTTTTTATCTTCTTTGCCTTATGCTTACATTCTTTCTTTTTTTTTTTTTGGTTGGGAAGGAGACATGTGAATGAAATACACCCCCTCTCGCAAGAGTTTTTGTTGGACTTGAAATGTGATAGTGCATAGGTCTTATAGCCACTCATGTGCCTCTACTTATTAGACTTTTGGAATAAGTGATTTCAAGTCATGTTATTAAATTTTATGATTAAAAGGTCTAGAGTTTGATCTTTATTATCCTCAAAAAAAGAAATTTGGCATAAGAGAAAGTAAAAAGAAAGAAAAACCCTATGCAATATCATGCTTCAAACACAAAAGAGGCTTTTGCATGAGTATGTGTATTAGATATATAACTATTCACGTGTTTGCTTCTATTAGCTTAAACTTATGGTATAAATAGTTTCATGACAGTCCTTTTGGACCAGAAGGATTACTATAGTATTACACTTGAAGAAATGATGTTGTCATTTTACTTTAAGTACGATGCATCCAATACTCTATGTCAAGAATAACTTAGCCTTGCTTTCATTTCTCTCTATTTCTGTTTAGGTTGATCATTGATCCTTCATCACCACATTTAACTTATTTCCTTATGAAACATTTTATATAACTAAATGAATGTGCATAATTGGTTTAATGTGGAGCAGAGATATAGAAGTTAACAGAATGACTATCTTTGTTTGATCTTGGATCCGAAACTGTCTCTTTTAATCAGAATGGAATGTTTTATAGATTTGATCTTTCCTTCAACTGTTTTCTTTCTGTTGCAGCTCAAGCGGGTCATGGAATCAGATTCTGCATTAACAGAGGACTTGATAGCTTACAACATCATTCCCTTAGATACTGCATCTTCAACAAATGCTATTGTTTCTTTCCCTGAGGTGACTGACCTTCTTTGTTATAAATTGCCATTTTTTGTGAATTAATGTCTGTCTATTACCTAAAGAATTTTTTTTACTAGGTTCAAGCAGCAGTGTCAGCCTTAAGTTATTTTGCTGGATTGCCAGAGTTGCCTAGGGAAGCCTTCACTTCTTCTACAAGGAATCCTGACATGCTTGACTTTTTGCAGTATACTTTTGGATTTCAGGTCTGTATATCAGGGTTCCTATGTGGTTCCAAGTCAAGATTGATATGCTTCTTTCTGTTTTTCACATTCTTCCCTGTACTTAACTAATTTCTCTTTCTCTCTGATTTTTTTTCTGAAACTTAATTGTTTTTATTTTTTATAAATAATATTAATATTTCATGTCTGTGTGCTAATCCTTGAATATTTATACATTTAGCTTGGGATTTACTTTTCTTACTGCTGTTTCAAATTTGATGTAATCCTCATTGTCTCCCTTTTGGTTCGCTGCAACAATAGAAAGATCACCTATGTCTCTGATAAAGTGAAAGTCGTGTCTCAAATAATTTCCTTGAATAGAATAAAACTTTTCTCTTTGGCAGATTATGCAAAGTAGGGAGATGATATAAGCAGGTAAAAATATTTAAAGTAAGGAACATCCTCCACCTAAAAAATCCCCCAAATCTTGAAACACAAAATTCAAAGCCGAAAGAAACACGAGAGTTGGAAATAAATTTTAAAGGACAAGAGTTAGTCGCAGAATATGATTCCCATCCATTATGGGCTAGATCACTAGACCATATTTAGGCTGCGTTTGGTTTCTGAGACTGAGACTGGGAGATTGAGGCTCAGTATTGTGTTTGTTGGATAGTGACTAGAACTAAAATTTCAGTTTCAGTCTCCAAAATTCCAGCATTTTCAGTACTTCCAGTTAGAAGGGACTAGGGGACTGGGGACTGAGACTGAAATTTTAATAACTTTTTTTACTCAAATAACATTAAAGTTTCTAATATTAGCCTTTGTTCTTCTTCTATTGACTTAATTCAATCTCTACCTTCCAGTATCTATCTCTTCATAAATTTAAACCAAACACAACAAACAAACTTAATTCAGTCTCAGTCTCCCGGTATCAGTCTTTTAGTCTCAGTCTCCCAGTTTCAGTCTCTCTTCTAAACGCAACCTTAATGTCATAAAGTCATTTGTCCCAAAAGATTAACATGATAGGATGATGAGGCACATTAATGGTTATATATATCTATTGTGCCCCTTAGTGCAAGAGCCTCTTTTTTATTTGTGTGAATTTTGCCTACGATTTTTTTGTTTTTGTTTTTTTTACTTTATGCTGAAATTCTTTATTTTGGAGTCATAAAAAAGAATGAAGCTCTAGACTTTCAGATCATAGGAGCTCTGGTACCTTGTTATGAAACTACTAGTTTCAAAAGCTTAAGTTGATAGGATGAGATACATGAATGATTTATGTATCTATCATTTAATCTCATGACTATATTTACGTGGATAATCCTAAAGCAAGGAATTTTAGGCTGTGAAAACTCTTCATTCAGGTGGAGTTCTTTTGACAACTTTTGTTCTGTGCGGCCTTTCTGATTTTGTACTCTATCTTCATTTTCTCACATTAATTTTGTTTTTGTTTTTGTTTTTTTTTTTGGTGACTTCACATTAATTTTGTTTGTGCTAATTTATTTGATATTCTGATGCCTCAAATAATGATCATTTTTTGCTGGCAGAAAGATAACGTATCTAATCAGCGCGAGCACATAGTTCACCTGCTTGCAAATGAGCAATCTCGGCTTGGAATTCCAGATGCAGCTGATCCTGTAATTCTTTGTTTCTTTTAGATTGCAGAGTTGTATTATGTTATTGCATTGAAATGATTTAACTGTCCATTAGTCCATACTTAACTCCTTAAGTTCCCCAAGGTTTCCGATTGAGGAACAGTAGGATAAACTCATATCTGAGTATAAAAATAGAGGTATGCTAATCTAAGGATATGAACTAGGAATTTGTGTAATAAAGCTGGCTGAAGCATCACTTGTTTCCATTTATTAATTATTACTTCATTATGTGGATCTGTGCCATGACAAGTCAAATATTAAACGTAAGAGCTAATGCTTGATTTTTTTTATTCTTGCATTTGAAGAAGCATTCCATTTCCCACATTGTCAGTGTTTAGTTTCCGATATTCTCTATTGTCTTTTTAAGTTGGAATATTAGAATTTTTTATTAGTCTTAATCAGTTTTTTAATACTTCAGATATGGTTGCCTCCTTAGCTTCTTTGTGGTGTTCTGCAAATGGTATTTTGAAATGTCTTTCTTTGGTAGATACATAGTAGCTATTTGTTTTCTTTTTCTTTTATCCTTATGGATGCTTTTTATTCTATCACTAGTTTATCTTTTATTTCTCATTAATAAGAAAAAAATTATCAATACATTGACGTATTACACATTGTCCACTGTCTTTTCTTTTTGATGATAAAGATGAAACGGAGACACCTTTCTGCGTACATTTCATGTGCATACCTGTCAACATGGGCCATTTACTTATGTCATCACTAATGTGAAGTAACTTACATGCCAATGTTTTATGTATCATAAATATGTTATGTATCTTTATCCTTCATATCTCCTCACTGGTTCTGCTTTTGATTGCCACATATTACTTGTTCAGGCAATAGGGAAGTCCTTAGTGTTTCTAATCTTTTATTACATTACGAACTAGAGAAGGTTCATCTGTTAGTTTTTCTTGCTCTTATGTTGGATATCTTGTTTCCAGAAATTGGACGAAGCAGCTGTTCAGCAAGTTTTCCTGAAGTCCCTCGAGAATTATATAAAGTGGTGTAACTACTTATGTATTCAGCCTGTCTGGAGCAGGTAATAATACCCGTCTTTTGGTTTAATGTTGGTTAACTTCTTGTGATTTACAATGATTGTCATTAAACGAGTTCAAATGGTTTTTCACAGTTTGGAAGCTGTTAATAGGGAGAAGATATTGCTATATCTTTCTTTATACTTTTTAATATGGGGTGAAGCTGCCAATGTCAGGTTTCTTCCAGAATGCTTGTGCTACATATTTCATCATGTAAGTTAATCGGATGGAGTCTGAATTAAAGTTCTTTTTTATTGGCCCTGTAAAATTTCTTGTTAATCTACTGATGTTTTGTAAAACATTGCCAAGTAATAGGATTGTTTATTAATTTCGAGTCTTAAACATTCTAGTGAGCAGGAGGATGTGAAGTCTCTTGTGTTAATTATATTAATCAAAATTTGACTCCATAATTGCTCTGAGGATGTTTTGATATTGCTCCTAATGATTTCACTTTGTCTCTTATTTTCCCTAATATCTGGGGCTGATATTTTGTTAATTGATATGCAGATGGTTAGAGAGATGGATGAGATATTACGACAACATGTCGCCCAGCCAGCTAAGAGTTGCATTTCTGAGAATGGTGTCTCATTTCTTGATAAAGTTATCTTCCCTCTTTATGAAGTTGTTGCTGCAGTAAGTTTACCACTATTTTATGTGTATTTTTAGTTTCTTAAACTTTACAAATACAAAAACAGAGGTGAAAAAGCTGTGCAGATTGCTAGTTGTTGGTAACCACTAACCAGAATATTTGGTTTTGGATACTGCCTGGGTACCATTGATGACATTAAAAAGGACGCATACCCTATAAAACATGGTGTAATCTCTGATGAGAAGTGTCATTGTTGAATTGAAAATTCTGTTGAGTCTTGTCATAGTGTTTGAGTTGCACACTCACAGTTCCAGTTCTTTATTTTCATTAAAAGTTTTATACAGCCTTGAAAAATTTTCTATTATAAATCTGATCCATCACATAAAGATTTGTGACATTTTACAATTTTATTTTTCTTCTTTCTTTTTAGTTTTGCCATTTTTTGTCTAATTTTATTCATTTGTTATATATTGCTTTTGTCATTTATTTATCACTTCTTTTTTCCTTTCAACAATTTACATTTTTAAAAAATATATAATTTAGTTGTAATAATATTCTTGAAAATGCATGGTATCATGATTCATAAAAAATAAAATTAGACTGAATGTTAATTTAAGCTATTGAAACATTATAAAAGTATAAATCCATTGTTCTGCGGGTTTAAAGCTAGTTATTTATTATTCATGCAAGTTTTTGTGATATGAAAATTATTAGATGCAATTTGTGTCCTATGTGGTTGGTCAGTTTGACCAATTTTTGC